>OOFC01047501.1:0-11577 GCA_900323345.1 Pseudochromis fuscus
AAACATAATTAACTAGAAAAGCACTCGGAGAGCGCAGACCTCCACCAAGCACAACATTTCCTTCCATATTGTGACTTCCACCAAAGATATTACTAGTATTAATCTTGTGTTTATTTATATTAATATTAGTTCCACAGCGTCGTGGCTGTTTAAAGATGTCTGTTGCATGTTTCTAGCTTCATTTGTTTTTTTTTATGATGCAAGTTTCAAAGATCGATTTTTTCATATTCTGGATCATATTATCTGAAATTATCCCTTTATCCGGATCAATTTTTGATATATTGTAGACCATGTTAGAAACTTGTCCTGTATTTTTTTTCAAAGTGTCTTGACCATTTTTGGTGGAGTCATATGCAGAAATGTCACATATGGTCCTATCTCCCAATGTTAAAGAATCCTTCAAAACATTCCTGGATCCAGACGGTGATCCGGATCACTTCCAAAATCTAATCATTTGTTCCTCATCCCCATCTGGACAATCCCTGAAAATTTCATCAAAATCCATCTGTAACTTTTAGAGTTATTTTGGAAACCAACAGACTGACAAACAGACAAACCCCGGCAAAAACATAACCTCCTTGGTGCAGGTAATAAATCCTTTCAGTGGCAGGCAAATTTCTCTGTGTTTTGCCAAAGAGGGGAATAACCAGGGTACAACTGCAATGAGGAGCATGGTGGAAAAAAACCTAGAGAGTGTCCAAGAAGTGAAGGTGTACAGACTGAAAAAGGAAGTGATGTAACACAACATAATCAAGAGTCACCTCTCACTGCCAGAGGAGGAAGCTCCACGCTGCAGGTTGAAGTACAAAAGTGATCAAACAAGGATGTTAAGGATGCTTGTGGATTCTTCAACGAGTCCCCAGAACCCCAAACAGAACATTAGGGTTTGTGAAACCTCGCAGGTTTTTAACAGTAAAAGCATTTAGCATGAATGTTTAATTCACTGAAAGCATTACCGCTGAGATTTGAATAAATAAATCTGGCTTGTTATCGTCTAACAAGTGTGGCAGGCAGGTTGAGCCACAGCGAAGGCCTGCAACACGAGATGCTCTACCAGCAAACCGCCAGTTCCCGGCGGTGGACGCCAACGTGCCGCTACTTCCGGTCAGCGAGGCAGCATCAGCAGCTTCTGTAAGGAGTCCAAGCCTTCACTCTCCTTCCCTGCAGTTCTGAGTCATTGGCTTTGACAATCCCACCGAGTCTCAGCTGGGAATTTTTCATACCACAATTAATACGCTGTGCAGTGTAGCGTGGCCACGGGGGGAAAAGAAGAAGAAGAAAGGAGGAGGAGGGGAAACTGGTCAAGAGAAAATCAATGAGATAAGAGGAAAAGATGCTTTGCGAAAAGTCGAGAAATGACAGAAAAATAGTGAGTCAGCTGCAAAAAAGGCAAAGATGGGAGAAGACCTGGGCTGTGCAGTCAGCTGAACAACCCAAATATTATGTCAGCTCGGTGTTTCTACTGCCTGGTCAACACAGTTACAGTGCCGTGACACAGGATGGCCTCAGTTCATTTAGCAGGTCAACACATAAAGATGACGGCAAAAAGGAGACATGGCAGAAAATCATTATCTTCTGGCCCCAAACATACACTTTACACACTCACACTGTGACACTGTTTTCCTTATCCAGCTTAACAGCCAGGAAGTATGGGCACGAAACTGAACATGTGTACAACAACTGACCTGCACTTTTTTTTAAGACAGACTCACAAAGACAAAGAGGGTGAGTTATGTATTGTTCTTGTTTATATTTTCTACCTATTGTCCACCGAGAAGGTTAATTTATTTGTTTTGTTGCACTGTAAGTATCATTGAGCACCTTTAACCCTTTAACACCTGAGCCTGCACATTTCCACCTGGACTTTTTATGCTTATTTTGATTTCAGATTCAAATTTAACATTCAAAATCTAACATGCAACTGCAGTGTTTTTGTTCACTAAAACTGGAAAAACAAAATCCATTTTGGGTTTTTCTGCTATTCTTGCTTCATCTTCACTGTTATTACACTCTTACAACACGTAGTATGTAGTAAATCACCTACTTTGCAGCTTCTGATACCCCTTTTCCACCAAACAAGACCGGGTGCTAGTTGGTGCTAGTCCTGGTGGTTAGTTGGTTCAGATCCCGTTTCTCCTATGAACCGGTTGCTTTTCCACTGACAAGGAGCCAAGTTGAGGCCGCGTTATGTAAAACGTGACGTCGCTGCAGAGGGAGCCGGTTCACTAGCAAGCTAGCAGCTGTTAACGAACTACTGTTACCCTGTTACTATCAGTCCATGAAAAAATTATTTTTTTCAGCGGATCTTCTAGTTACAACATGATTGAGTTAACAAAGCAGTTTTGCATCGTTACGTGTGGTATTTGTTCAGTTTTGGGAAATTAAGTCATATGTGACCTTCCTGGTCACATATGACGGAGCAGCACCCTCGCTACAATAATGCTTAATTAGAGGAGTTATCGTGTGCATACAAGTGCTGTCCCTGGTTTTCCAAGTCTACACTGGGATCCAGAGCCAAAACCGTATTTTCATTACTCTACTCTTCTACTATCACTAGCTGTGTTTCTACCGTCGCTCCCCCAGCTCCTGGTGTAGTCGCTGCTTAATTGGTGCTAAGTCTGGCCCAGCAAAGAAGTGGGGCCAGAGGTGGCCCCTGTTTTAGCAGCTGGGGCCGGTTCTGGCGGCGGTGGAAACACAACAAACTGGGGCTAAAAGTCAGGAACTGGCCCTGAACTAGCAGTGGAACCAGCTCAGTGGAAAAGGGGTACGGGAGACATTACTGAAATTACCATAATGCCACCAAATTCACTTTAAAGTGCGACATCTCAGATCTCAGAACCCGTTGGAATTTTTCCGATCGCGCAAACGGTGACATAATTACGGTAATCCAAACACGCATGTGCAGACCTGTTGCCGACGACATGCTCGGAAATCAAGTATCAACTCTGATATATTGTCATTTTAGTGCTGCTGAGGTAGCGTTTGTGTTTATGTGTGTTTACAGTAGCACTCACACACACTAGTGCCGATGTACACCCCTGACTCGTGCTTCTACTCCTTAATTTTGCTTTATCATAGTATCTAACTGCAGCTGAAGGCTTCTCCAATTCTAATTTAGAGTTTTTTTACACCATTAAAAATGTGCACACAAAGAAATTTGGCGCAAACCAACCTACAACCCTGCCTGTTTCCCCCTCCTCTACATAGTGAATACTGTACCTTTATCCACAGTGTTTCCTTCTCCAGAGCCTCCTTCTTCTTCTTGCCTCCCACTCTCTCCTATCTCACTGCTGTCCTCTTACCATTCAGCTGCTTCACTACCATACCTATCCGCCCTCCTGGAATGAGGTAAATAATTTCTCACTCTCTCTGTAAGGAGCTTAGTGGATCCAAACTGCAGGAAGATGAGCTACTTTGAATATTCCCCCCACCTCCTCCTTTCTCTTTGATTCTGGCAGTTACCTGTAGCTCTCGCCGGCCCAGTGATTTATATCCTGGGATCTGTATTTTATCAGACACCGGTTATATTGCAACTATACTAAAAAATTTATGATCGGCTGTATTGTGCTGGATGTATTTTTGCACGCAGACCAAATATGGGCACATGTGTTGTACACACATACTCTACAGAAACACACTGATGCGCACACAAACACATTGTCCCTGGGAATTAGATTAATGAGTGGTGGGTGAGCAGCAGTGTTGGGCTGAATCAGATTAATCTGCAGCTATAGCCTGGCACATTCAACCACGGCTGTGATGAATGGGAGCTTAAAGTGCATCTGTACACACACACAGATGAAGTATACACATACACTGATCCTGCAGGAGTCCACTTCATTTTGCAGGTGGAGCTAAAACTCCATGCTAATTATGGCTGTGTGTGGGGCAGCCACGAGGAAGGACATGAGCACAAAGGTAGCAAATTAACAGTCCTCTCCCTCCAGCTTTAAAAAAAAAAAAAAGCACTTTTCAGCCTTGACACTTTTTTGGCAGCTTTGCCGTAAGCTGGCGATACAGTGCAAGAATGTATTCTACTTCTCCTCAGGTGAATCTTCCACACCGGTCACACATATTTTCTCAAATCTCCCGCTCAGCTGTGCGCCCATATGTGTGTCCTCTGGGGATGAATGTCACCGAGCGGCATCTGGCGGACTGCACTCCAAAACCTGCACTACACTCTGTCAAGCACAGAATAACAAGTGATGCAAGAGTTGAGCGCTGGGCAGTGACTGTTACCGCCATGTGGAATAGGACCCTCCTGAAGAATAAATGGATTCAACCAGCTGACGACTACAAAACTGCAGCTGCACTGGGCATATCCTTTACTGGTAGTCATTGTGATGTGGCACAGCTTGAAGTCCTTAAATTAAATGGTGACTGATTGTCACCCTGGAGGCTAAAAGGCTGCAGAGCCACTGAGCACCTGCGATCCGATGCTGATGCTCACGCCGACTGTGGGAGAAAGGGTCGGTTATAATCCCAGAGTCGAGGTGATGAAGATGATCCAGCCCTGGATGGAGATACACAAATACACACCCCCCACACACACAGATAAAAAGCCACCTCCGTCCTCCTCTCGCCACAGCAGCAGTAGCCTCACACTGATTTCACCACGACTAATGTATTTCAGTTGGTTGATCATTACACTGCGCCTCAGTTGGGCAGCCATTGCAGAGATCATTTTAAGGTTAGCTATGGTGCTAACTGGCTCTCTTTGGACTGGCCATAATAGAAATAACACTGGTTGTGATTTCAGATAGTGGACATCCCGACCTAAACCAAGGAAATGATGTCATAGAAACACTTGCTTTGATCTTGTCACATAAGCCTCGAATTCAACAAACTGTAAATTTCTTCTACACCTCTCATCAATGGCAACTTATTACTGTACTTAAACTGCAGTATTTCAGGTCTTTTAAAGATACAAGACACAAAAGGATTTAGGGTCATTTGCAGAAATAAACAAGTTATCAATGCAATAAAATTCTGTACTCTTACACCATTCAGTTTTGTATCTACCTAAAGTATACTAGCAACTTAAAGGTTAAACAGCTGAACACAAAGCAAATATACACAAGCTGAGAAAATACTCTCTAAGGTACATGTGCCCCCACACATACAGTATGTATACATTTATCAAGATATATATAGTTTCACTTACAGAGATACACACCTACATGCATGGAGACGATAAGAATAAGATAAATGTTTACTTTTGGTTATCTAATGTATTAACTCATATTTTCTGTTCCTTTTATATCTTTTTTTGAAGGTTGTGTTCATATTTTTTGTGCATTATGTAAAGCACATTTCATAAAATAAAACAATTATAAATAAAAACTGACTTATTGTGAGTTATACTGGATTAAAAGGGGAACTCACAAGTGTAAGTTACAATTGATGATGCGAGAGCTATGAATGGATTTGAACAAAGTATTTTCTCAGAGTTAATATTAGTTCAAACCAAATTGCCAAACTCAAATTATAAGAGCTCTGGACACGGGTGATTGTCCTGCAGATAATCCATAGACTTTAGTGTATATAGAAGTGGACGAAGGAAGTGGGGCTCAAAAATGAGGCCAATGTGGAAGTACAAAAATAATGCAAAACAGCCACTAGAGGCTGTCTCCACTTTATTTCAATTCAGTCATTTTTCCCCCACAAGTCATTTGAAGTCATAAGGTAAGGTTCATTCTTCCTAAAAATATCATTAAGCTCCAAAAAGAGGAATATTCAGGGACGTGGTTAGTTTGATTGACAAGCCTGGTCACCAATGAGAGCAGCACTGAAGTCGAATCTCATACACACTGGGCAGTGACCTCGGGTTCAAGGGTCAGACCCGCCTCCTCACTCCTCCCTTCATATCCAAATATGGTCACTTCTGGCTCCAAGCAACCAACATGGCGACATCCAAATGCCGGTCACAAACCAATGGGTGATGTCACACTTGCTACGTCCATTTCTATGTGAGATGATCACACCCTATGACACTGAGCCTGACTGACAGTATCAATGTTGTTACTAGAAAAACAGCAACAAGCCAAAGTAAGCTGCACATGTGCCCACAGCCTCCACTGTCTGCTCTCAGCCTTTCCTTTGCTGGAGTGTCACTGCTGCATCATACTGGTGAAAGGCTGGGGACACGTCCTCAGAACACTGTGGGAAGATTACTGCACTCGGGACTGTAATCACATGAGCACATAGTGGCAAGGAGACAAGTTGTCTTTGACCAAATCTCTCACTTTCTTGCAATGATCATTACAACAGGGGACAGGAGCTGTAATGACTTGAATATGAGGACTCCATTTTTCTCTGTTGAGCAGGTTTCCCAGTTTCTTTATGAGATTACAAAGGAGGACAGTGGTTAGAAAAAATAGAGACTAACAGGATGATAACAGTGTCATTTTCTGTTCATTATTGATGTATAATATATAATGAAGCGTGAGTGGGATTCTCTGTGTAACGACTCCACTCTATGTCTCTGAAGATTCATTTCCAAAATCTCCATATGGAGAACCAGGGATGACATTTTCAAAACATGCAATTGGCAGAACAGTAATTAATTTTATATTACACATTGCTATATAATCACTTTGCTAATAGCACCATTAACTATGATTCCTTCTGTCTGTGAATCAAATTGTCCCCTAAACAGCTCATCAGCAACCAACGGCTCAAATTTCCCTTTTGGAAATTACACAAAACAATGGCCACCAGCGGAGCTGTTTTGTGGCTCGCGACTTGATATGCAGCCATGTTAGTCCCTCTGACTCGTTTACTATACGACTGCTCCTCTATTACACAGCAGCATTTTTTTATGACAGCGGTCGGTGGCGCCTGGAGAATTCATTGTCTCATCACTCAAGTGCTGTTTAGGCCTGTTGCCGGGCGTCCTCGGCTGCTTTAAAACGGTGTTTGTCACCTTTAATCCTTTTCTGTGGCTCATCAAATATACATTTTGTACCCAGTGTGAGACCTTCCCGTGGACGAGGGGATCACGGCCAGAGCTACACAGGCTGCTGTTATTTTCAAAGCGGAGAGATGATGGATCCGACAAGCGAAGCGGGGCAGGGGGTGGGACACAGAGCTTTAAAAAGAGCTGGAGTATCGTGTGAGCTGCTGGATACAGGCTACCCTTCATTAAACCACTAATATTACAGGCTATTAATTATTCAGAGTAAGGCCTTATGACACCATACATCAATGGGCGTTGAGGTTGGTTCTTCATTTTTCCCCACATTGTACGAGGAGTTTTATCTGCATGCTCAAATCACTGTACCACAATGTGAAAAAATAATAAAAAGTAATAAAATTTCCAAATTAACCACCTAACTGGATGACTGGCTACAGCCGGGGATGGGGCCAGAGGGGCAGCCAGGGGTGGTGTAATGTGGTTTGTGGCATGAAGTTCAGCCTGGGTCTCTTACTCGGATGTAACAAAGATGGGAGCTTTTTATATCTGTCCACTGTGGGGCCTGCTGTATTATAACCTGTGCACGACTATGTACCATCATAGTGTATTACAATGCTTCAAGTTGGCATTCATTTACTGTATTTAAGCTGTTTGTCGCCATGGCAGCATCTGTTTCCAGTACAAATCCTGTAAAGTTTAGTGTTGACAGAGCTCTGCATCACAGGTGGAGAAACACCCTCAGTGTTCAGCCACTGCTCTCACAGTGTATTCAACTTTTACAACACTGCTGAGCTCATCACTTCTTTCTCAGTATCCAATCACAATCAAGAAGGTGACAGCATGCATGATTCTGTCAGTGCTGGTTGTCACTAATTACCGTATTTTCCAGACTATTGGGTTCACCTGTCTATAAGCCGCTATTGAATTTATTCAAACAGTTTCATGTGGTCCACTCTGACCGTGTCTGACGTGATGACGCTAAATGTATCAGCGGCACGGAGCTTGCTAGCTTGTAAAAAGCTAACGAGCTTCGTGCCGCCGATACATGAGAAACACCGGTGTTTAAGTTCAAAGCATTGGAAAAAAGTAGCAGCTTATAGTCCAGAAAATACGGTACACATGGACGTGGAGAACTGTTGTCAATCCTGGATGATATGTCTGTCCATTGTCTCCGCTAACTTGATGAAGATGGAAGAAGAGTGTTTTGGAAACTAGAAACACTGAACACTAAAAACTCGTCATCCAGCTGTACTGAGGCTATTGACTGAACACTGTTGCCCTCTTGTGGTGAAATAGCAAAAATCACCATGCCCAAAATTTCATCAGCTGTTTCTCCAAATCTCTCCAGAAAAAAAATTATCGAGATTTTCTCATATAGCAAACATAACCTCCGTGGCAGAAGTAATGAAGTCGACTGTGGACACAGGGGCTAATAACGACTAAACAATGGAGCTATTATTACTGAAGAGTTTTTGCTAAGGTAATAAATGTAAGTCCTAACACGTTTTCACTCATTTACCAAACGTGGCACCCTCTTTAAAACTTTTAAATGTCCCCTGAAACCCTTGAAAACTTTCTAAACCCAGCCCTGCCGCCAGCCTCTACAGCTGCAACTAATTCAGTCACTGTACGCCCTCAGAGAGCTGCTGAATTTCCACATTGTGATGTAATGGTCTTCTCTGACAGAAAATATAACTTAATAGCGGCTCAGCCTTTTTTCCTCCCCCTCCGACCCTCTTGCTTTTGATTACCCAGGTCATCACACCTTTCGCGCAGATCACATCTCAGGTATTGAAAACTGTGTGTTTAACCAATTCATCGTGCCGGGCTATTCTCTCAACCAGAAGAGCTTTGTCTTTGTAATTACAACGGATAAGGGACTAATATCTAATTATGCCTTAATATGCTTTAATGCATTTTTAATGGCAGCTGGGTGTTAAAGTCAAATTCGCCGCCGTCTCCGTTGGGGGTGGGAGGTGAAGATTGAGGAAGGGAAAGGGTTTCTTGGCAGCAGGGGCTGGAGGGAGGATGGGATACATTGATTTCTTTGGCAGAGGTTACAGAAGCCTAGCAGGGAGGCAGCTGCTGCATACTGAAGTCATTCAACGTTAAAATGTTGCACCAGCCCTGATACGCAGTAAAATGCATTTCCCTCGCCGCTGTTTTATGTCAAAAGGAGGGAGGACACAAATGCCTGCTTGAATTATGATCTGGAATACAGACCGTTTATTGATTTGCTACTTTATGAAGGGATGACTACATTGCCAAGACAAGTGAGATGGAGTACCGCTGGCAGCTGAAAAACAGGGTTGAGTATTCTGCTGTGGATGGATTGGACAGAAAATACAGTCACGAAATGCTACGGTCTGCAGAATGCAATGCTAGGAAACTAAAAATCAAGCTTATTCATACACACACGTAATCGTCACATAGCTAGCGTATGACAAGTACACCGAATAAACGAAATGTATTCACACTCACTGTTTGTTTGTCTACGCACGATTGTTTTCCATAACAATATTCCATCATTTGTTTCCCCACTTGTTTATTCTAATAGGTTGTAGGAACAGAAAAATATCTGCATAATATTTCAAAGATTGATTGGGATGCAAATTGCCTTGTGAGCCCAATTGGTGTGGCTTGGCCTGTTTTAATTGGGTTCTGTTAATTAATGCTCGACGTGAAGACAAACTGAATTACTTGCAGGTTTTGCGCATGTCATTATCTCCTAATTGTGCCGGCAGAAAAGCATGTGTGTGTCTGTGTGTACTGTACGTCCAGGAGTCTGCAAGCATATTTGGTTAACCCTTTCCACACTTGTATGATCATGCAAAAAAAAACATTACACTTTAATAACAAACACAGGTCATTAAGTTAATAAACCATTAGGAAGCCAGGTTGTAACGTTTTAATCACTGGAAGGCTAATAAGAGAAAATGTAATTTATTTACAGACTAACTGAATGCATTAAGCGTGTCAGGAACACTGAGGCGTATAATCTTAAAGTTTGATTAATTTTTCCGTATTTCGATATGGAGAAATTTCTAACAAATGACTGACTGGATAACTGCACTTGATAGGATTTAGCTTTAATGAAATAAGTGCATGGGTGTGACCAGAGGAGTGATTTCAGTGGTACCTCTGAGAGTCTGTTTTGTCTATGTGCATTGTATTTAATTTGAATTATTAGTGCCAAAATTTCACGTTGCACGCAAAACCCAGAGAAACTACAACTTGTGTTTTTACAAGTAATTCAGCAATGCACTGCTTGTACCTTAAAAGAAAACATAATAAAATGTAGTGAAACGCCTCTGCTTGGAGATGGGATCCCAAATGTAGCAGCGGTTCAACGAGCATGCAATGAACTGTGGGTTATCTCTTGGACCTCGACGCTGGTGATGAGATATATGTGCAACTTGAAGTGCAAAGCAGCGAGATCCATATTTTCAGACCATTAAACAGAGGATGCTAAATCTCTGAATCCTCCATGCAGACATATAACAGTCAAAATGCATCAAAGGGTAAAACGGGAGCGTGAGTCATTACACCACTCATCATGACCGCCGAGCGATTCATCCTGCCAGCCAGCCACTGAGTCGAGGAGGTCCTCAGCAGCAACAAATAAACATATTAATGTGATCAGTCGTGCTCTGAGAGGTAGAGTGCATGGCAATTAACGGTCGTCTGTTGCTGTTCGGGCTGGAGTGTCGTTAGCGCAGGAGTGACCTTGAGGAGCCTCGTTAGGGGAATGATTGACGTGACAACTGTTGTCGGTGGTAACGCTGACGGTGGGGAGGGAGGGGTGGACAGACGGGTGGGCCGGGTGGCAGGGCTGTAGGTGGCAGACAGAGGGTGCAGAGTGCACCTGGGAGGTTATGAATGAGATCTGTCTTTGTCAAGAAGAGACAAGATGGATGTAGCAGAGTGTTAAGGAGAGATATGAACAGTGCTGTCCCACGTTTTGACTGTAAACAAGACCTAAAAACAATATTCACTGTTTTTTGTTGTTTTTACCTCGACCAAGGAGCAGTGTTTTATTTCGTTGACGCTCTGTTTTTTTCATGACAATAACGAGATGGTAACGAGCTAAACATGGCTCTTGGATGACGTAATATTAGCAGGTGGTCTGTCAGACGTTCAAAATGCAGGAAGTCAGGAGCTGTTGCATCCTGTCCTTGTTTGGCCACGCCCACCACCTGACATGCAGCGCACACTCCGCAGAACACACCTGCGATCCGCTACAGAGCTCCACGTCCTTGTGTTTATTTATTTATGCAAATGTGCCCAAGTGGAGATTTAGCAGCGATATTCTTGCTCGACATTTTATTACTTTCGGCGTAATGACGGGACATCGTGTCAGCCCGTCAAACCTCCGCCCTTGGTCACTAGTCACACAGACACAACTGAGTTTATTACCATTGGCGGACCATGGCAGCATCAACAAAGGGGCTTTCTCCACCAATTGTCAAGTCTTGGCTAATCTGGTAAGCAATGTGGATATTATGCAAAAGTGTTAATGTTAATGGTTGTTTTATGAATTTCAACAATTGATACAACCTGTCAACCTTGACTCCAGTTTCCAGTATTTACTGACCTAAATTAATTTGTTAAAAGACTCATAGTTTTTTCTTTCTTTTTTTTTTTTTTTTACTGAAAACAAA
>OOFC01047501.1:16454-31947 GCA_900323345.1 Pseudochromis fuscus
GAGTTCATTTATTGAGCAAATGCGTACAAGGGCAAAACAAATACTCGATAGCTCTTTGACAGCACGGAGGCTGTTGCTTTTGTTGGGAGCCATTACAGCTGTCTAGTAGCCTTCATTAAGAGCAGCGCAGTTTTGTGGGATGAAACATAGCTGTGTTCAAAAACAATACACTTCCATTTTCGTTGTCCAATCAGGTTCGGAAAAACACAGCGGAGAGTGTCAGAAATAACGGACAAGCACACTTCCTACATACATCACACACAGTCATTTCATTTCATAGGAAGCAGTTTGTAGGTGCTGTTGAACCCCCGCCCCCTCCCAACACTGTAAACAATCAACAGCACAAAACGGGAAATAGCTTTGCACAGTAAAAGTCAGATTTATACCACGACTGTTACTAGGGATGGGTACCTTTCACATTTGAACCGATACCGATTCCCAGTACCTGGTAATCGATACAGGTACTCAACGGTACCAATTTTCGGTACTTTTGTGTATGTCTATGTAATAAAATCTCAACAATTTTCAGTGTAAGATATTAATTTCTCAATGTATAGACTTAAAGAAATATATCAAAACAACATCCTACTGTTTGTTTTGTTTCATTGCAGTTGCTTCTTAAGCTTTGTACAATTATACAACTATTACCAACAAAAAAAAGTATAATCAAAATGTATTCATACTGTGGGCATTTTGCTCTCAAAACATAAAAGTCATATAAAAATCATGTTGTAATTAGAATATCCGCTGATTTTTTTTTTTTTTTCATGAACCGCCGTTAGTTATAATGCCGCCGGCATCTCTGCCATTATAAGCTAACAGGTGCCGTCTTTAAATAAACATTAGAAGTAATTCCTGCCACTGACCTTGCACTTTACGTCACAAATATTGCAGCGAGTGTAATTCGTATCACATTTTTGAAAAGTGGAGCCGCACTTTTGCCCGCTGTCTATCAGCCATGCTCACTTTGTTGACTAAACCCGCGGCTACTGACGTCTTGTACGTGCAATGCTGTGTTCAGGTCCGTCATGGAAAATCGTCTACTCTCCCACTCCCTCAGTCACTATGATGTGTTTAGGTACCGAAACATGACACCGTTTGATTTTACGTGAATTCGGTCTGTACCTAAAAAAGTACCGAATTCAGTACCCATCCCTAATTGTTACATTAAACTGCATTAGCTTCAGTTAGCTAATAAACTGCGAGGTGCATGAATACTGCTTATAAATGTTCACAATATATATCGCCTTTAATTTTAGCTCTGCCTTGTCAGTATGGAAATTTAAAGTGCTGCCCACTAGTCTATTTTTGATCTTGTTATTTTTTTTTTCCTATCAATTACTCCAAGAAACTGCAAGGTTGCACTGGACCGTTCCTGCATATTGAACTAGTTCACACCAGCAAAGATTCTCTGTGACACACTGCCCTCTAGTGTCAACACTGCGTACTGCACCCGTGCTGTGGACAGAGGAGCGGGGCAGCTGCCATTAATGTCGTGTTGACTGAGTGAATGGCTGTTTGAGACACGGAGCCCAGTGTCGTCTGCCCCTATCTCCACCGCACAGCTAATTAACAGCTCTGGCATGCTCTCTCTGGCTTTCCTCTCTCTCTGCCTCGCTCTGTTTCTCTCGGCCAGAGCTGGCAGGAGATGAAAATTCCCTCTATTAATTAATCTGTTACATACAGGAATGGGGATGATACGTCTGAGTGTGTGTGTGTGTGTGTGTGTACGTGGACAGGGTATAAGAGGAGTCCAGAGAGCTGTGGATGGCTGACAGAATAACACGCTATGCTGGCTAAATTAATAAGCCCTCATAAGGAGCCTCTGTTTGAAATTGGATTTACAGGCCATGCCAACTTTTACTCAAGCACATCAAAGAAAGTACACAAGACCCCTTCACAGTCCCTGACCTTGGGATTCGGCAGGGTCCATAAAGCATCGCAGGCCGTGTTAACACCAAACAAGATATATTCACCTTGAGCTTGATATTGATTACGACTGAGATGAGGTGATTCGCCGTGGATGTTGGAGCCATCCACTGAGTCTAAGTGGCTGTTTTACGCTTGGTGTTTAATCTATGGCTAAGCCTCGACTCAATTACAAATCCAGGCAGGTGCATGATTCAGCTTTAATCCAATATTTAAAAAATTAACACTGCAGATGAGATGAACTGAAGTGACCTACAGTACAGCCTTCCCACAGTCGGGCACAAAGGTCTGGATTTATTATGTCTTTGCATTTATTCAGCACTAATTGAGGGATCATTGAAACAGGTACTTATACTCTACATTAATGTGTCTGACAGTCATAAAACAAAAAATCCTGATAAATTGTTGATTGTATATAAAAGTGTGTATTAAATCTTATTAACTGAAATCTTTGTGCAGCATCACAGACTGAAAACTGGCTTCTGACGTGTTTGAACATCACTGATTTGTTTTATTATTAATAAAACAGAAGATTTAAATTAAACTTCTACCAATTTTTGATGCTAATTTTTCCCACTGTTATACAAAAGACATGTTCTCATGGTGAAGTATCTCCAGCTTTGTACTGAGACTTTCATCACTACACAATAAACTTTATGACCACTGTTCTTTCACAGAGATGGATTCATTTCATAGTTACTGTTAAAATAACATTTGATATGAATCTGAAGGGGGCGGTGGTGCAGTGGTTCGGCTCAGGCCTTTCTGTGTGGAGTCTGCATGTCCTCCCCGTGCATGGTTTCCTCCAGGCTCTCTGGTTTCCTCCCACAGTCCAAAGACACGCTTGTTACATGAATTGATTAGTCTAAATTTACTATAGGTGTGAGTGGGAGTGTGAATGGTTGTTTTTCTCTGTGTTAGCCCTGCGATAGGCTGGTAACCTGTCCAGGGTGACCCCGCCTCCTGCCCAGTGACAGCTGGGATAGGCTCCAGCAGACCCCTGTGACCCAAGTGTGGAGAAGCAGGTCTAGATGATGACAGACTGACTGATGAATCTGAAGATGGAAGATTAATAGTTTAAGGAGCCACTGGCTGATACCTGCAGGAACCACAACATTAAGACCTCTCACTGAACAAGCAAATGATGTCTGGGATTTATTAGTAAGTGGACAGTTTGTTCTTGTGGCCAAATTGATGGATGTAGAAGAAATGGGCAGTGTATAAACATCTGAGTGACTCACAAAGGCCCAGTAGTTATGGCCAGACAACTGGTTTGGAGCATCTGAATTCCCAGTTATCAGTAGAGATCAGTTGCCCAAGGAGGGATAAACCATAAACATGATGTTGTAGGTATGTGTGAGAATATTTACCCAATCTACACTGGCTTCAACCTGCATCCTACATGACTTTAAAAAAGGAGGGTTGTGATGAAAAGCCAACAAACTTATGCTGTTGCGTTTCATAAACAGAAACTTT
Source organism: Pseudochromis fuscus (assembly GCA_900323345.1). Classification (NCBI taxonomy): domain Eukaryota; kingdom Metazoa; phylum Chordata; class Actinopteri; family Pseudochromidae; genus Pseudochromis; species Pseudochromis fuscus. Next base: position 19,860 of record OOFC01047501.1, read on the forward strand.
ATCACCTCCTGCAGCAGCCAACTGAACACACAGCCTTCGAACACTATTATACAGCAACCTGATGATTATAACCCACTACCTGCAGCATGTACTTCACAGTGGCTGTGATAACAGATAGACTGAACAGCCAATAAAAGTTACTGATTGATGCAACTTTCTGGGTAGTTTCAGAATCAATAGTCTGTAGAGATTTATCTTTTTTTACACAATGCATCTTCAATCGTTCAATTGTTACATTGTATGTTGTTTCATTGTGGTGGGGAAATGTTCTGGCGCATCAGTGAGCTCTGTATAATACTACAGGCTGCACCACAGTTTGGATTGGACTGCAGCACATATCTACATGTATATAATCAAATGTAATAAGGTTTCCCCTTACAAAGCATAAACAAATCTGAAATTGCATGTGTGTGTGCTTTGGCATAATCTTTCATGATGTAGCCAAATCCAAAGTAATCTCTGTGAAGCTGAGGAGGCTACAGTGATGTCAGCTGAAGTTAATGTGTCCAGTGTTACCACTTAATTAGGCTGAGGCTCTGTAAATATTAATAAACAGTATCTGGCTCCTGGTGGTGCTGCCAGACAGAAGTGATCACCATCCAACATAATCACAGTATCTATGCATGTGATGGACTGAATTTCCTCCAAAGATGGTTTATATTAAATCCAATGTAGACACATGACACAGACTGAAAGCTCAATGATTTTACACATCTTCCTGCAAACACACCATGCAGCTCAGACTTGTTGGTATTTTAAAAAGGAAATCTGCTGAGACATAATGTTACATAATGTCCACACAGCAGAGATAGTATGTTACAGAGTCTGTTTTCAGGACATATTACCTCTGTGTGTGTGTGTGTGTGTGTGTGTGTGTGTGTGTGTGTGTGTGTGTGTGTATGTGTGTGTGTTTGCACTAATTGAACCCAGACCTGAATGTCTGGTATTTCAAAGGCTCCTCCAGGGTTTACACAGAGGACTGTTTCTCACTCAAAGTACTTCCTCTTGCATGATTGACAGCTGATTACCACAGATTTTACACAGAGAAAAGAGAATATGAAAGTGTGTGTGTGTGTGTGTGTGTGTGTGTGAGAGAGGAGTGATCACTCTTTTCTCCTCCCACTGTCCCAACCACGGTCTATTTCTGGAAGTAAGGGATTCATCCTGCACTGCTGCTGCTGCTGCTGCTGCTGCTGATGATGATGATGATGATGATGATGATGATGACTCCTTTGATCTATTATCAGGAACGCTGAGGAAGACTTGAAACAGCCTGAAACAACAGCTCGTCTTTCCTTGTTTATCCCATGTTAAAGTTGTTTGTACTTAAGATGCGAACATGAGGGATTATCGTACTTAAGTCGGTGGCTGATTTATCTTGCTTGTGGCAGACACGCGGATGTTTTTACACACATGCTATAATTTGACCACTAATACAATCAATTCAGTACAAAATAAGGGAGATTACTTCTGAGTGAGATTCAGTTTAAATCATAAAATCAGAGACTACAGCGACTGTGAGTAGGAGGTATACGTTGTTGCAACCTGCTTATCTGCCCAGTATCAAACACCAAAGTTAACAACAGGCAAGTAAACACACAGAGCATTAAGCTACTGTTGCACCAGGTATTTATTTTGGTGGAGTTATGAGGACAAACTAATCCAAACACAACAAACCGATGCTCATCTTCCTCCCCATCGCCTGCTCTCTTTCTGTCCACGCCAGCGACAACTTTATTATTACATTTACGGTTAGTGTTTGTTTACACCTCAAGTAAACGAGCCATAAAATCAACAACTATAAATGTTTAAACAAAATCACTGCAGTATTTAGCTTGTATCCTGTTTATTTAAGTGTTTTACTGTTATCTGTAATAGACTGAAGCTTGGAGGCAAAGCAAAAATGCATTTTATCTCTGATTTGTTAAGAAATCTCCAGTTTTTAAGAAATATTATTTTCTCAAACACTGAACTTTTCTCTGTCATTTACATGATTTTCAATTTTTTTTAATATTGAATAAATCAGACTCAAGAATTCTGTCATTTGGACTAAAAACATAAGCTGATGTGCAGTTTGGGCCAATTTCAAACATTCAGTGTGAAACGAATTGTCGGCAATTTACAATTTAAATTGCAGGCTCACTTGTTTAACTCACTGAAAACCATTAATTGTAATATTAACCAGTAGGTTGAACCACCATTCAGATCTCTTCATCCAATCTCCCCATGCACATTTACCAAACTGCAGACTCTGGCGCCCCCAAGTGGTAGCATCGTAAACAAAACTATGTCAAACACTGAGACGCTGACTTCCACAGTCTGACAGTATATCTGATATTTCATTGAATGCTGTTTAGAGTAGAAAAAATAAACATATCAGTGAAAGTCGTGGGTGAGTCTTTGCACCAACTCTTACCCGGGTCAGCTCAGACTCGGAGACGGAGCGATGTGGCGGGGAGTGGCGCTGGTACATGGGGGGGCTGATGTCCTGGTAGGTCGGGCTGTCGTCATCCAGCAGCACAGCCCCCGCCTCCAGCGACTCCTCCTCTTCCTCCAGCTGTGACGTCACATCCTCCGGGCACATCTGGTGATCGATGCCATTCTGGCTCAGGTTGCAGTGAACAGCTGTGAAGGGGCAGAAGGCAAAGAGGAAAAACAGAGGAAACAAAGAGTAAATGTGGAGAATTTCTGACAGTACGACTTAATTAACACTATATAAGATATGTGTTTTCCTGTATCCTGAAGTGCTGAGCTAAAATGCATTCAGTCATGATTACTGAGGATAATGTATGCTACAGATGTGCTACAGATGTGCTTTGACAATATGTAGTTAATGCTTAATAAATGCTCCACATTGATTTTTTATTTTTTTTCCAATCATTGTATGATTATGGTGTTTTCCAAGTACTTTGATTTCATTTTAAGTCTGCTGATGAAATTTCAAACTGAGAAATTTGATGCATGCTGAATCACCCCAGTTCCTCCTGTGCTACATGCTACACCACATAACTCCACTAGATGGCAGCAGATATTGGCAGATGAGCTACTGAAACTGCCACTTCAGTAGTTCACTACATTACTTCCTCCTAGTACCACACAGTGTAGCATAAAGTTACAATTTTACATAGAAGCTACAGCTCAGTGTATTTAGTCATCAGATGATAACAACAACACAGCACTGTGCAAGAACCACTGACACTTCAGATCTTTATCCATCATGCAGCATCAGCAGGAGACTTCTACTCTACCTCAAATTTACTGTGCAGCACTTTAAACTTACAGCAGGAGCCGTAAACAACTATCACCGTGGGCAACAAGGAGAGCAAGTGGTCCTGCAGCAGATGGCGTGGTCCCCACAGAGCCCTGATACCATTATGGCATTACATAAGAAGACAGAGGAGCTGTGGCACCTTCTCAGGAGACCTGGAACTGATCCATCTGCCAGGTAACATGGAGGAGAGGAAGTGGCATCGCTTTAAAAGTAAAAGGCAGTCACATGATTGGTTGGTTGGCCACATAACTAACCTCACTTGTTGGTATTATTTTGAAAAATCTGATGTAAACTGGGACTTTGAACTACTCAAACTTAAAGCAAGATGATACAACACGTCCTCCTTCAGCTATGACCAAAGCTACTGAGTCACTTCCTAACTTTATGACACTTTAATTATTGTTTTCCTGTATTCTGGCCTGTGATCTGTTACAAAGACAGACTCCCGATATCTCATCTTTCTACAACTATCTTAAGGCTGACAATTTTTATTTCCCATTTTCTTTTCTGTCCTGTGAGCCTATTATGTTTCAGCATTTTCCCAATTTCCAGAATCAAAGCATAATTTATTTACCCACTCTACATAATAAATACACTGTGTTTCCATGTATATTTTATGTAATTTCCTTTGAATGATTTACAACAACAACAACAAAGTTTAATACCTAAAGGACAAAATGCCCCCATTCATAGCTATAGCTCTAAGTCTGAAACCCTGCAGCAGGTTTTATCTTCAGCCACAAAAAAAAAAACAACTCAGTAAAATCGATTTCTGTTGTTTTGTTGGAAAAGAAACATCCTGGAGACTTCAGAGCTGTGATAAGAGATAAAAGCTTGTTTTTTTACGACTATAAATCTGTGTAACAATCTTATTATGACTACCTAAAATTGAGCACTCCAGCTCCAGATGACTTGGAAATGAAGACACCGACGGAAAAAACACTGAATCAATTCGTGTAAGAGAGAGATTGTGTTTCAGTGGAGGCTGTATTTATTAAACAAGCGGGGGCTTCAGCAGATGGCTTGTATTACTTTGTATCAACTACTACTTTGTCATTTCCTCCCATGAAGTGATTATTTTTAGTTGTGTTTGTCAGAACCAGTGTCAGGCTAAAGCACTATTTTAGTCTCATCAGGCAGTGATGCAGGCACAGAAGCGACAGCCAGCAGTGAGTTGTTAGATGTCACTGAAATAGGCCATTTGTCATCATGCAACCTGCCCACTGTTCCCAAAAAAAAAAAAAAAAAAAAAAAAAAAACTGCTGGTGGCTCATTTATGTGCAACGAGAGCCAGAAACCCTTTTCATCACACCTGAAGGCTGCTTCAGCTTCGGCTGCAGCTGCGGATTAAAGGTCAGACCAATGTTTTTCAAAAGCTGCACATTCTGCTTTACTTAATGGTCTGAAAAAGACACTGAATGAAGTTGAAAACAGTGCAGGAAAAGCACATGAACAGGCTTTAACGGCCTGAACAAAACACTCTGAGCGAAGTCGAACACATAAAAAAAGCCATTAGACGAACAGCCTCTGATGAATATCTATCTGCCCCTGATAGACAAAACTGGCATTAGCTGGGATCAAAAAGATGACAGCTACATATCAGCCAAACAAAAATGTCAGTGTGTTTGTTGGCAGAGCAGCAAGCCCAGAAAAAAACAGCCAATTAGGGACCGCTGTCAAAGAGCCAGTCCAACAAGTCTGACACAGTCCTGATTGGACTGAAACAACCCAAAAACAACAGCAGCAACATCTGTGCTGTCATCGCGAATCTGCCGAAGGTGGTCGCACCCTCCTCCTCTGAAACACAATATGATTCAGATGCACTGCACCCGTCTCCGAGGCACGTCCTCCCCTTTGACCTTGAATCGCTCCCTCCTCAATGAAGACATCTCTGCAGCAATTTCAAAAAACACTTCTCGACACTTTCATCGATTATTCCGGCGACAGTGGATTATTTGTTACACTTGCTTGTCACAGACCAGTGAACCCTGCACACATTTCAGCTGCATGACTCAGTTTGGAGACGGATGCTTCTGAACTCATTGTAAGTCACAAAGTGTCTGAAGGCCAGAAAAAGAAATATAGTGCCGCGCAACAGCAGCAGAGGAAACTTCTCAGTTTGTCCTTGTTTTCTCCTAAATGACAAACACGCCTATGAAACACAGATTGTTGAAAATTAAAGCATCATTTCCCCGAAAACAGTAGAGACATGTTTCAGGTGCTTACGAGTAATTTCTCCAATAAATTTCTTAATGTTTATTAATAAAATTCAAACACAAACAAATCCAGCCTTACTGATGCTACAGACTGAACACTGTTGCCCTCTTTGTGGTGAAATAGCAACACTGTCTTGGTAAAACATTTGTCCCTTTTCTTACATTTTCAGACAGGATTCGTCCTCTAATCCTGCACAAAATTTAATTATTTATTCATCTGTTTGTTTGTCTCAAACAATCTCCCCAGTGGAGGTAAAATAAATAAATAAATGAAGCAAACAAACCAAATGAAAATGGATTTTTAAAGCTTGTTTACAGTCAAAGCATCTTTCCCGAACAAAGAAACTAGAAAGCTCTCAGAGACTACAACCCTCCACCAAGACATAATCCAGCTGTACTGATGCTACAGACTGAACACTGTCGCCCTCTTGTGGTGAAACAGCAACACTAGCTTGTTGAAACATAAAACGAACAGTGAAACATTGTCTGATCTTGCTAAAAATGTAACTATTATCTCCTTGGTGAATACTCTAAAGGAAATGAAACGACTACACACAGGTAAAAAAACATAACCTCTAATTAAAAAAACTTATCAAAATAAATATCAGTGCTTGTTATATAATCACATGTCTACTCACTCACTTTATGTTGTGAGCTGACTTCTTAGTTGTTAACCACTGTACTGAGTTACCTGCTGTAAATGCAACTCATGTTCATATGCATCAGTACTACCTGCCAAATAATCCTATAGATACTTCTACTTCAATACTGATCTAAAGATTCCTTTCACTACAGTACACCATAATTTTATTACAGTTATTTGTGTAGTTTCTCCTATGAGCTTGTGATGCTCTGTGCAGCCGATGTGAGATAGTCTGAGAGTCAGCTGCCGGTCAGCGTAGAGTTAACATCGCGGGGCCGATCTGCTGAGGTAGGACTCAGGTACTTAACACTTGATTAACACGTGAGAGTGTGACTGATTGAGTCGTACCTAGAGGTGAGCATGACCGCAGCTGCATGGCATTTGAAGCAAGTTCTTCAGAGACCAGATCTCCATAGAAGAAAAGATATGATTCGTCACAAGCATATTAACTAAGCACTCAAGGAAAATGTCTCCAACTGAGGATTTACAGAAGTGATGAAAACACTCCCGAAGTCAAAAAAGTTGTTTAAAATGACAGGGTTTACTTAGAGATGGATGGATTTCTATCATCAAGCATTACCACCAACACGGCTGCAGACCTGCTGGTACGTAACAGAGGCCTCAGATGCCCTGCGTAAGCCGGAGAAAGAATATACATGAGCGGGCCATGTTTTAAACAAAGCCAACTTGAGATGCGTGGCACGAAGCATTGCTCCCTCTCACTGCCTCTTTATTCCTCCCTCCTCCTCCCTCCTCCTCCTCACCCGACTCGATTCATGACTGGTGTGCAGCCACTCCGGAGCAGAAATGAATTATACATCCTCAGCTAAGTGCATCTGAACAATGGTACAAGCAGACTAAAGGGATAGACGGATGACAAGATGATGAGAGGGGTTAGGTAAAGGGAAGAACATACGGGGGAAAAAAAACAGAGTGGAAGGACATTGCTCTTCATCAGATCAAGGGAAGAGGAGGTGGGCAGCTACAGGGGGATAGGGGATAGAAAAATAGTTTTTTTTCCTCTCCTCTTTTTTTTTAACAGCAACAGTTACTATAAATAGCATCATTACATTCTTCCCTCTCTCCTCCCTGACATGCGCCGTGAGAGCATCGGGAGCAAAGAGGGATGGATGAGGGAGGATGTCTGCATCCCGCTCCATCTTTTTCCATCAATGAGATTCAGTGAAACAGTGGAGGGGGGGGGAGGAGGGTGGATGAATGGAGGTCACGTGGAGCTGCTACAGAGAAACCTGCCATCACTGCACAGCCGACTGCATTTCTATTATCTAGAGGAAGATTAAGAGAGAATTGGATTACTCTTATGTAACTCTCTTAATTACTCTATGTGGTTTTTGAACAAGGAGACGTTACCAACCAATCAAACTAGAAAAAAGAGGAACCAGTGTCCACATGGAGGAGCACATCATCTCTATGTGTTTAATCAGTGTTATTATGCAACTGGACCAGATGTTGCTGAAGGTGTGTTGTGATGTCCAGACAGCAGCTTGTTGAATTATTGCTTTACTCAACAACGTCAGCTGACAAAACTTCAGCCCAGAGCAATTTCAACCAATAGTATCATTGCATCCACCTGTCAATCAAGCTGCTGTTAGAGGCACAGTTCAGATTAGCACCAGTTAAATTCAGATTATCCAGTCAGATTCCTCCACCTACAAATCTTGTTTTTGTCAGAAATACATCACGATACAGACGATAGATACTTTCAACCACCTGTCAGGACTTTTTTTTCCTCCCTAAAAAACAATAAATTGGGAGATTTGTTTAAATATTTAAACCTTTATTCACAAAGAAAGCTGGTAATTTGTTTATTGTTTTCATATTTCCGCCTGGCTCATCGGTTGTTCCTCTTGGGTAAATGCCTTGCTCAAGGGTGTGTCACTAAGATGCCAATGATGGTAATGAGGGAGGGGTGAAAGCTGCTCTTTTACTTTCCCCATCCAGACGTTTCCTGCCAGTTCAGTTTCAATGAGCAGGTCACGAGTCCACTTCTTTTACCTTTAAGCTGCTACTGTCCCAGCTAAGACGATCTGAGCTGTCACTAGGGATGGGTATCGTTACGATTTTTATGAATCCGATTCCCATTTCAGTTCTGCTTATCGATACCGGTTCCTAACGATTACTTATTTTGATTCCAAAAACAAAAAACAGGAAGCCAAATGTATATTTGACATATTCATTTCCCACACGTGTTGAAGCAACACTTTTGACGGCTTTCCTAGGTCCATTTCCTGTTGCCGTGCAGCGTCATGTGATGTGTTAGATACGTAACAGACAGGTCCTGGCAGATATCTAAAGTCCATGTGCAGCTGTTGTGTAAAATGAGCGCATCTAGGGACCGATAAGTGGAACCAAAATCATAATTATTTTATGGGTACCCGGTAATCACTAAATTTAATTTGGTTCCTACCTGGAAACTAACTTTGGTACCCAACCCTAGCAGTCACCCAGGGAACATACTTCCAACCTGGATCAGGTGGGGCTCAGGTGGTAGAACGGGTCGTCTACGAATCGTAAGATCAGCTCCTCCTGTCCATTTGTCAAAGTGTCATTGAGCAAGACACTGAACCATAAGTTGCTCCCAATGGTGGCTAGCACCTTGCATGGCTGCTCTGTAGCCACTGGTGTGTGAGTGTGTGTGATTTCGATGCTTTGAAACCAAGCTAAGGTGATAAAATGTAAATGCATTTACCATATTGTTTATCCAGAACCATGGCGATACCACATCAGTTACATTATCTGAGTACTGCCATGTTAGGTTTCATTGGTCATTTTGCCAGTGTAGTTACAATTTCTGTAAAGCTGGAAAAAAAATCCTGCAGATTTTTTTGTATTTTGCTCTTCAGTCTTTTTTTGGTCGTCCATTAGTGCTGAAGAGACTCTAGAGATAAAAGCTAAAGCACAGACAGAGGTGAAAGATTTGCTCAAAAGGAAAGAAGATAAATAGCTTCAGTACAATCTGGTTTCACTTTTGGGAAGTTTCTCTTATCTTCACTTTGAAATGAATTAAAGGATAATTCATCTATTTGGACTTTAAGCAGTTGATTAAATAGTAGTACTGCAGAGAGCTGACACCTGCAGTGTGATGGTGAATAAAATAACCAAAAAAATAACCATGTAACACTGAAAACAGAGGTAAATCACTGTGTAAAGTGATTACTGATTGGACGTACACTCATGCACATTGGGCAGGGTCTTCAGGTTCAAGGGTGACTCCTCCCTTTATATCCAAATATGGTCACTTCCTGCTCCAAAAACCAACATGGAGACATTCAAATGCAAAACTATCAGCTTCAAAAGTTTTCAGTCAAATTTCTTATAACCTGACACCTAACAGAGTTATTATTATGGGGTAGATGGTTTAGATGAAGTTATTGGAGCTGGCACATCTCCCTATCTTCTCTTTATCACTGCACACATGCAAGAAAAAAACCCTATTTCCAACTGTGGCAATGCAAGAAACAAACCACCACTGTTTCTGCGCTGACTCCAGAGCCAGTGTTTCACAGCACGAGCCGCTTCAAAGTGAAGCCAGTAGTCGGCCCGTAATCAAAAGTGAAGTTTGCTCTGTGTGGGCGCTCAGGCTCGTAGTGATCTCCTTCTCTTTGGCTGAATCTCCCGAGTGAAGCAGAATGAATTGTTTGTGAACAGCATCAACTGTTATGACCCAGAAACAAAGCCGAGAGGAGGAGGCCGGGACGAGCCAGATGACTGTGGAGAGATTGTACAATCTCTGGGCTGCAGTTACGAGACATTTGTTCTTCTGCTCGCTTCCAGGACGTTCAGCAAAAAAAAAGAGGTGATCTACGATAATCAGGAGGCTCCGCTAACACAGGAGAGGAAGGACGTGGGTGCAGCCGCTCCAAACAAACTGTGCCAACAGACGCTTTTGGGAATCTGAAGAGGTGGTCTGGCACCGAGGATGACAGGATCTTAGTAAAAATGACATTTCAGTCATCTGTGCAGCTGCTACTCTTTTTATATGTTAATAGTGGCTTGGAGCTGAATCAGAAATCAGCCTTTGTCACACGGCCAGAGAAAAAAAACAAGCAAAAAAACCAAAACTCCAGCGCTGAAAATAACCGAGCAGGTCGAGAATGAATGTGTGGATTGGCACATATTTTCCACAGAGCTGATCGGTTTCCTCCATCTGTTGTTAGCTCCCACACGTTCACGCTTGCACAAGCACACACAAATCTGTATGGATCCCTGGTGATGTGCACAGGACTTAAACACAACACTGCATGTATATAAACACACAAACTGCCAAAAAAAAAAAAAACACACACACCATCCTGACACTGTATGCATTGCTGATTCTCACCCAGTCTGCTTGGAGAAAGTGAGCAAACCTCGCAAATCTGCACGGGGTGTCAACCGAACCCGTCCTCTGAGGAAGAGTGTGTGAAAGTGTGAGGAGAGTGCATCTGCTCAGCTGTCTACCCTCAGGACCTTGGACAGAGCATCTCCATCAGACACAGTAAGATTCTTGTTACACGCTTAGTAAAGTACTAATTAGAATATACTTGAAGGCTAGACAGGAAGTGGAGGACATGCCCCGCAGTGTTGGACGTTTTGGACACGAGCCTGTGCAAAGAGCTCGCTGCTCAGTCGGATTAAAGGCGCGACACAGATGAGACGTGCATGTGTAAATGATCTCTGCTTTCTTTCTTATTCTTCTTCAAAGCTCAAAGAGAACAAAAGTCTTTCATGTGTTAAAGAGACGTTTTATTCTCTGCAACAAAACACGTTGCCTGAAGTTTATTTACAGCAGTTACGTGGCAGGAAAGCTGTTTCACAGGAGTGAGAGCACACGCTAAGCCAATAGGTGCTCCACATCACACTGTGCAGGGTTTAGGTGTTTCTGCTGCTGAAAAAAAAAAAAAAAAGTAGGACACTCGTGTTTCACCCTAACTGATCCCTGAGTCATTATTAGACCTGCCATTTAGGCCTTTTCATGCCACATTAAAATTCATGAGTTCACTCTGCAATCTGGGGCTCAGGTGATCTCAGGTAACAGCACATGATGTTCAGTAGGTCAAATCTGTGAGTGAGTCAGTTAACTGGGAGGTTTAAAGTGCTGCAGGGTGACACAAATAAGGGTTTTTGTGTCTTTTAATGGATGTAATGCTTTTTTTTTGGAGTCGGGAACAATTTGTTTCAGGAAATCTTAGTTGTCTCAAAATATTTTTTGGGCAGTACCACCAAATATTGTATTTTCTGAGTATTTAGTCAAAGTAAAGTCTGGAGCAGAGCCTCTACACACGCCTAATATGTTATTATTTAATGTTATTGCATTTAAATGGTGTTAGAGCCCCATATGTAACAACTATGTAACAACGTCCTGAAGTGGAATAAAAAAAATGGAATTAGGGCTGCCGCTAACGAATATTTTAGTAATCGAATAATGTATTGATTACTCCATCAATTAATCGAATAATTGGATAAGAAATGCATGTTAAAGTGCAATAATAAATAGTGCTGCCAAATGATAAAAATTTGTATGAGGGTGGTTTGTCGCAAGCTGGGCGACGGGTTAGCTTAAGTGCTAGCAGAATCCCTGACTATTGCATACTTCACGCTCATGTAGTATTTTTTTTCGTACTCACATTTCCCATCAACAGGGCCAACATACTGTTTAACGTTTTCCAAAAAAAAATAAAAAAAATAAAAAATGAAAAGCTGTACTATTTCGCGTCTTCCCTCTTTATTGGTTGGCTCTGCCGCCCGTCACTGTCATGCTTCCACTTCTTCTTCTTCTTCCTGTTTCTGTGAATAACGTAAACAGTCGGAGTGATACTGCCCCCACCAGTTCCTGTAGGGAACTGCAAGTACAGATGACTTTTTTCTGGCTGATATTTGATTTCACCAATAACAAAAACAATAATTCGACGCTTCGATTCTTGAATTTCCGTGTTGATGAATTTTTATAATCGACGT
>OOFC01047502.1:6615-20547 GCA_900323345.1 Pseudochromis fuscus
GGGTATCATTAGGATTTTTATGAATCTGATTCTCATTTCAGTTCTGCTTATCGATTCTGGTTCCTAACGATTCCTTATTTCAATTCCAAAAACAAAAAAAAACAGGAAGCCAAATGTATATTTAACATATTAATTTCCCAGACGTGTTGCATTTTCCACATTGGCCGCTCTCTCTACTAAAATGAATCTTTTTTTTTTTTACATTACCCCTTTTCCACCGAACAAGAACGGGTGCTAGTTGTGGGCTGGTTCTAGTCCTGGTGGTTAGTTGGTTCAGATCCAGTTTCTCAGTTGGGGCCGCGTCACGTAAAAGGTCAGTACGTCACTGCATAGGGAGCCGGTTAACAACAACCGGCCGCTAGCAGGCTAGCTGCTGTTAACAAACTACTGTTACCCTGTTACTATCAGTCCATGAAAAAAATATTTTTTTCAGTGGATATTCTAGTTACAACATGATTGAGTTAACAGTGGAAAAGGGGTAACTTTCAACCGCTTTCCCCGGTCCATTTCCTGTTGCCATGCGGCGTCACGTGACGTGTTAGATACGTAACAGACAGGTCCTGGCAGATATCTAAAGTCTGTTTGCAGCCGTTGTGTAAAATTAGTGCATCTAGGAACTGATAAGTGGAACCAGAGTTATAATTTTTTTATGGGTACCCGGTACTCACTAAATTTAATTTGGTTACTATTTGGAACCGAATTTCGGTACACAACCCTACTGATGACCACAAAAATTGCCTCATACACATTGGACATTGTCCTTTGGTTCAAGGGTTAGACCCACCTCCTCAGTCCTGGCTTAAAAATATGACCCCACAAACCAATGGGTGACGTCATGTTAGCTTTGTCCATTCTATATACAGTCTGTGGGAGACACCAACACAATATGATGTAATGCATTTCCCTACCTTTAAGTATTTTCTGCAGTTTCTCCAGGTCAGCCAGAGCACTCGTATCCTTCACGGTACTTCTGGTCAGGAGTATGAGTTTATCAAGTACATTGTATACACGTAGGTAGTCCTGAGCAGCACTGTCCAGAAGCATAGGCACTGAAACACACACAAAGAGCAGGTGTGTCAGGTATGGCATCCAACATATGGAAAGCAAGTATGAATTTCAAACTGTGATTACCATTCAGCCAGGCAGGGATCAAGTCTTTGATGTACTCCTCATGAGCCAGTGCACAACCTAGAACACCTGTGCAATAAAAAAAATAAGTGGATTGATATGCATGCATGATCAAGAATTCTATCAATGCGTTATAGTATGACTTGCACCTGCAAAGGCTGGCAAAGGTTTTTCTTGTACCTCAGTCGTACTGTGATGAATTTTAGAACATGTTCTTCTGCCAGAGTTAGAGCAGTTTATGTAATTTTATTTTTCTCTCTTTCTCGGTGGTTTGGGCACATTTAGACACAGGCGAGGTTTCGTATTTAGTGTGGCTGTCAACATAACACACTCGTTTTGATTAATTAACTTGGGAACACCTTTAATCAGAATCAATTTTGTAACGCTGTTATTATTTTCAGTGCTGCCCTTTGACCCAGTGCTGTCCTGGCCACGGTGGATTTGTAATATGAAGGTGGCAGTAGAGAAGTCGCTGCTCAGCCCCATGAATAAAACATTTACGTTTAAAAAAAAAAAAATGCTCAGATGAAGCTGTTGATAGGAACAGTGTTATGTGCAATTTGTGCAGTGAGTACTTGAAGCCTGAAGTGCAACCTCAATACAAAAAATTCAGCAGCTAATGCAGAGGTCTATGCTAGTGCAGCCCCTGATGCTAGCACTAGTAGTATGATGTTTATTTAATCTCAAAAGTCATGCAGGCGCTAAAGTGATACCAGCGCGAAGAACAGTATCGAAAAGCATCTACTCTAGTGCATATTTCCAATCAACATGACAGGTGTGCTGGTTCAAGTCTCCCCATGACCTTGCAGAGGTCTCAAAATGCCTATCCCAGTTGGCATTGGGCAAAATGTTAGGTATACCCTGGACAGGTCACCAGTCCTTCACAGAGATAACACAAGGACAACCATGCATATTCACGCTATGGTCAATTTTGGATCCTCAATTAACATAGCAATCGACTGTGGGACAAAACCAAGTACCCAGAGAAAACCCACGCAAGTACAGGGCAATCATGTAAACTCCAACTTCCAGCTGAGGTTCGGAGTCCGTACCTTACTGCTGTGAGGTGACAGTTCCAACCACTGCCCAAAAAGACCTCAGAAATTCTTAAATCATGTCATAATCAAAGTTCAGCTTCAAATCCCAGCCTTGTTTTGTGCAGATCTTTGGTTGCTGCACATCAAAGCTGCTCTCACCACTCTGCTGCATTTGTTGGATGACTTGCTGAGCTGTAAACACACACCTTGCAGCTTGACCATGTCCATCTCTGGCTTCTCCTCCAGCAAATCCCCCTCCTGGAATTTGCTGCCGAGGAGAGATGTTTCAATGAAGAGACCCAGCTCTGTGAATCCGGCCTCATGAGGGCTCACCTCGAACCATTTCCCTAAGAGACGGAGTTTATTTTACATTAAATATATATCAATAGCTCACTTATAATATATACTGTGATTCAAAAGACAAATGTAGTCAGTGAGTGTGATAGTTGAAGCTAATGAGGATGTGTCAAAACAAAGCAACACCACTAATGGCCACTAGATGGTGGCTCCAAAAAAATCTGGTTCCCATAAAGTTAAATTCAAATAATGTTGAAATCCCTCATGAAATATCACTCAAAAATGTTTCCACAAGTCTTTCTGATGTCATTAGCTCCGGTCACTTTCACAACCAATGGATGTTGTGGCAACGTCCATCATTTGCATGTGGTGTACCTTTTATTGGCCCGTTTGAGAAGCAGTACTTCTCGATGGCACAGTAGATGGGATAAGGGTTGGTGGCGTTCCTGCTGGCCTCATCTGAAAGATGTCGAAGATCCATCTGATGAAACACAAAACATTTCTGAATCTTTACACCAGAGAGTGCTGCATTTCAGAGACAAACGTCAGGAGTAACAGCGTATGTGTGTTTTTTCTGCAGTACCTGTTTCATGATCCCAGCAGAGGTTAAGACCCCCCAGACATCAGCGAGAGAGAAGTACTCCTCTTTGGCCCTCTCGGCCAACCAGGCCAGAGCCTCCTCCAGTTCAACCCCAGGACCTGACAATCTGGACACTGCTCCCTCCATGTTGGAGCTCCACTGAGGGTCACTGTACACGGAGGCCATGGACCTATCAGAGTAGAGAAGAGACCAGACAGGTACAAAAAGATTAAGAGAATTTGGTGTGGAGATAACTAGAGTCTACTGTTTATTTAAAACATTCAGTCTGAACGTGCTCCGGGTGAATCCTTAAGATTTCCCCATTTATTCATTTCAAGTCTAGGGCATCAGTGGGGAGGAGTGAGAGATTAACCTTGACAACAAATCCAAGGTATTTCAGAAAGTGGGTCTGTTACTCTTAAGAAGAGGGAAACTTTTTGTTAACCCGAGATTAGGGAAACTCAGCATTTTCAGTTCCAGAAAGATGGGCACATTAAAATCACAATAAAATCATATCTGTCAGGGTTGTTTTTATTTTTAGTTGTGGTGTTTTGTAGTTTCAGTGGTTTCCTTCCTTCTTCTTCTTTCCAGGTGTGTAGTGTCATTTCCTGTTTTATTTTGTTAAGTCTCTTCCCTTGTGTGTCTCTAGGTTTTACTTCCTGTCACAGCTGCCCTGATTGTCTTCCCCATCTGTTGTCTATCACCTCCCCATTACCAAGTGTATTTACCCTCATGTGTCTCTCAGTCTTGTGTCCAGTTCATCTTGTCCTGTTCCCGTCAAGGTCAAGTCAAATCAAGTCAAGTCAGGTTAGGTTCTGTGTTTCTTTGTTACTAGCTTTCTGTTCTCGTCAAGTTTTAGTATTATTTTAATACTTTCGGTAGTCTTTGTAGCTTTTTCCTCTTAGTTTGATTTCTGTTGTACTATTTTTTTTTTTTTTGTCTTCTTTGGTCCAAGACATTGTTTGATGCATGACAATATCAGGCCACTTTTCATGGTAAGGTCAAGGCTTGACTATATTATTGATATTCTCAGGAGAAAACTAACCACCCCTCCTTAATCCCTGTCACGACACTATCAACTATCTGAACAATGTTCTCCGGCATCTCTAATATTACACACAGCGGACGTTCCTTCAAATCTGAGCAAATTCTGTTACTTTTCAATATGAACTGAAATAAAAGTGAAATATTTGCCTTGTTTTTGTGTTTTATTTCCAGTTGCCTGAAGTAATTTGTTCCCATGGGATTGCAAAAATTGAAAAGAAATGTTCAGGTATTTCTGGGCTATTTAAGGGTCGCTAAAGATGAGCAATTATGGTCACTTGCTGTTTCTATACTATGCATCAATGTAAAGGAAATTATTTGATCACGTTTGATGGCATATTTGCAGGAGCAGTCAGGCACCTGATCCTCAACATCTCATTTTTGTACTACATACCGGCCCATCAGTGCATTCTGGTCTCACTCATTCCTACATTTGTCCTTATGTAAGTAGTATTATTACCATGTTGACCCAGAAACTCCTCCCAGGTAGAGGATAGTGTCCAGCAGACCATCCTTTTCCATCTGATAGAGGGAACCCACCATACCCACAGCTGCCCTCTGACCTCCACCTGACGCCAAGAAAGTGATGTGGGGAACGGTATCCTGGATGGAGAGATGGATTTCATCATTTCATTTCAGTTAAACACATAACTTCCTACAAACAAATCATTCATAAGTAAACGACAGACTACAGATACTAAACTCACATCTACTGCGATCAATACTTTATGCTAAATGTAAGTCCATACTTTGCAGGGGGCTTTCTGTATTTGTAAGTGTCTGTCCTCCAATAAATAATCATGTTTCTTTGTGAGATCTCCCTCTAATTTCAACACTACTTATGACAGAAACAAAAGAGGAAATAGGTGACATAGGTTAAGAGCAAAGACTGTAAAAGATGCTTGTAAATGTCAGGTCTCAAAAGTGCAACCAATGCAGAAGTGCCAAAAAGTGTAATACCACCAACAGCCACTAGATGCTGGCTCCATAAAACTCCAACTGATTTCAGTTCAAAAAGTGTCTCATACACACTGGGCAATGGCCTCAGGTTCAAGGGTTAGACCCGCCTACTCACACTTCCCTTCATATCACCAGGTTTAACATTTGAGACCACTGTTCACTTTCCTTTTCAAACTGATTGTGTCGAAGTTACTGCAAACCACGACCCATAACCTTATCTGTGTGTTTGCTGCAAGGAAGGACAATAATACACTTCTGAAGGTCACATCTGAAAAGGCAGGAGCAAAATGTGGCAAGAACGTCAACAACTGAAAACGGGTCATTTTAAACTAAGCTAGCACAATTTGACTGGTTTCCCTTTCAGAACGAATTATAATAACTTTGGTAAGGCCTGTCAAATGTCCAGTAGTTCGGTTTATATGAATTATTTTTTATGAAATAAACATCTAAACAGGCAACAAAGTCACCACAACAGCTCAAGATTGACTGTGAGTCCCTGAGTTAACACATTTTGATTAAGTTTATACTGTCAAAATACATCATGGAGGCTATTATAAAGGGTCCTGTATTAGTAGTTAATGTTGCTGTTTTCTCAAGTGGCCAGTTGTCACAGTCTATTTAGTGCTTTGCTGTTTACTCAGAATAATGAAAGAAAAAAAAGAGGCAAAGTCAAAGAGATGTGCCAACAGCTTCTCTCTTACTGCAGTACAGTTGATTTCCAAACTGTTGAGTGTCTCCAGAACTACTTGTTTCCTCTTGTGAACATACTCCTGTTCACCAGCACACAGAGAGTGGGACTGACGGACGGCTTTCTGCAAAGAATCAAGGATGAAGAACAATCATTAGATCCCAGAGGTGAATCTGACTCAGACTGTTACCCTGGTTTTTAAAGTGTGTGCTGCCTTCATGAAAGAAGGCTTTGAGATGTTCTTGCCTTGCTGCAAAGACACAGTATATAGAGTATACAGCCATCTTCTGTTTACATGAGGGAATTTACATGCCTTGTACTTTTTCAGCATTTCCCACAATATGAGCCGTTATTACTTTTCCCACCTTTTGCAGTACACAGCCAAACATCAGAGCAAATGGATAATTTTGTGTTTCTTTAATTAATGTTAATGAGTGTGTAAGAAAAGGTTAATAAAATATGTATTGAAGACTTGAAAGCACTCAGAGCACAAACCTCCAGCAAGCCATAATCTAACTGCTACGATGCTAGAGACTGAACAGTGGTGCCCTCTTGTGGTGAAATAGCAACACTGTCTTGCTAAAACATTCACACAGTTACAGAAAACTGGTGAAAATGTGATTAGTTTAAATAAGTTAATATGCTGCTGGCTAGCTTGCACATTCCTTATATATTAATATAGCTATACTGTACATCATAGTTTAATTGCTGATTATATTTTTAAATATCAACATCAACTAGCAAAGGAACACGAGGTATTAAATAGTCCATTATTAGTTATAAACATCTGAAAGGAGGCTGTATAAGTCACATACATTTGAAACATTGTTGCTTCAATCTAAACATGCTACATCTGTCCAATCCCAGTCTGTTCATATCTCACCTTGGAAGCAGTCACATTTCCCTCCATGTCGCCGTTGGGAGCTTGCACCACAGCTCCTGAAATCACAAGTGCAAGACAAAGCACGGTGGCTTGGTAACCTGCTATTCCTGTTTGCATGTTGGGGAGTGGAAACAACCTTAGACTCTGAATGAATGTCATTTAGTGAAATCACACTGTGGTGAGAGTCTTGCCTGCTTCTCTGCTGTTAGATTTGTCTGATCACAAGTCCCACAGATACCCCCCCCTCCACACACACACACACACACACACACACACACACACACACACACACACTAGCCTGTTAATTCCTCACATGTGTTGGCTACTGCGGGAGGTTATTTCCCCCAAATATATACCAGATGTCAATTCTAGCCAGGCTGAAAAACATAAGAAATAAAGCCAGTGAAGCTGTAGTGCTCTCAAACTAATCACAATTACAGTTTTTTTTATAAACTGCTGTGGTACGTACTGTTCTCAAAAGTACTAGCTGTACATTATTTACACTTGTGCACATCATAACAACAATTTATCTTTCTTTTACAGAGATTTCAAAGGCTTTATCCCATTTGTGTGAATAATAATGCGCAATTATCTACTGTTTCCTTCATTATGTCACATTGAGCACAGTGTATTATGTCCTAAACTTCTTGACATTACTTCCTTTCATTAGAGACAAACTGGTTGAACCTGTTTTCATAGTCTGAAGCACATTTATACATTTCTGTTGAACTCTCTTGTCCTAATAGCCACGCCTGTCTGTCTAGATATCTAGATAGATTACAGAGACAGATAATCACATTGCTCTTGACCTTGTTGCTCTGCTGCCTCCATCAGTCACCTCCTTTGTTCTCACAGGGAAAAAAAGAAGAAATTATACCTTCAGTGCAAAGACATCTTCACCATTGTCAGCTTTTTAGCCCCGTTAACTACAAACTTTCATATCAAAACGATCTTGTACAGTTCGCTGTGCCCTCTGGCCAAACACCATCCACTGTGGATGACCAGCCATTGTATTCTGTCTGTTCTATTCAGCTTATGGGTGCGTGCCATCAGAGGAGGTGGCTTCTGATAACTCATGGACTGGTAGCGGTGTGGTCCAGAGGAAAGATCAAGAGTGCCATGGGATTTTACTATGGACCCTCAGGTTATCAAAGTTCCTTCATGCACATCCAGAGACGCCTGGCAGGTCACCCAGAGGCTCCAACTGAGGGAAGTGGGGCTGTCCACGCTCCCTGGTTTTCATATTGGCTAAGTCCTGATCGTTCCCTTGGTATACGCATGGTCAGGCAAACCCTCTAGTTCAGTTTGTTGTTTTTCTCCCACCTCACAGTAACTCTTGTTTCCTGCATTTTTAAAATACTCACCTGTAGACCTTGTGCTCGACCTCCGCTCCGCCACAGTAACCCCGATAAGCCCTCAGCTCTCAGCCTGCTGCCTCTTCTCTCTTCCTGCTGGTTTGGTTCACTACCTGCATGCTCACTTCTTCATTCCCCCACTCAGCAGTTGTTGTTGCAATTACTATTGCAGCAACTCATCATCAGTTGGGTAAAACTAAACCGTCTCACCACGGTCTTATCCCACCTCATGTTTCCTTTTAGTGGGTGATCAATGCAACACTTGGTGATTTCCGCTCACTAAGGGACAAACTGTCTACGTTACAGAAAGTTTTTTGTAGCACTTCCGCATTGCTTTATTTTTAGAGTATCTGTGGTTTGCTTTTGAAGAAATAGTTAAAACAATGGAGGGAAATTGGGTCCTGGCATTGACTACCCCTGTAAACCTAGTATCTGTTTTTACAGTAACAGCCTGGATCAGTTCCTCCTCTGTTGTTCCTCTTCTCCACTACTCTGCTTGATTCTGAATGTTTGATGAGAGAAGTGACTTGGACAAACTCAGCAGTGTTTTTAACTGAAAGCCACAGGGTTTCATTAGGTTTGTACTGAAAACAGACGCCGCCTGTGCAAAAAACACTTCCTGTGGACACACACCCTGACTCTCCATTCACTCTGAGCTCACTACACCGTCACTGCCTGGATTGAATATGATGTTATACTTTTGTGGTGCCTGCACTTCCTCAAATACAAACCATGAGGCACTCAAAACAGGAGAAAATATATGAAAAACAGAGTATGCTTGAATCTATTTCACAGTAAAAGCCTGACTGAGAAATAGAATTCTGTTTCTGTGGGATTTTGTTTTGAAATGTTAACAGGAAGTGTTGAATTTGACATTCACAGCGTACTGCAGCATCTTTGATGTTTTGATTCACTCCGCTTCTAATCTTCTTTAAAGCATACATTTTGCACTGAAATATTAGTAATTAAACTTCTGCGTCCACTCAAGAGGTATCAGTGACCCTGATGATGACCCCACTGGAGTTAAAACCCACTGCTGCCCACCAGTCTGTCAGAACTGAAAAAGCCTCTTGGATGAGAGATGAAATATCTTCATAAACCTACAACCAAGTCCAGATGCCCTGACCCCACATCACTTGGATAACCATGACCTGGAAGAATGAAAATCTTCACAGGCCTCATAAACAAATATGAAGTTAAATCCCAGTATTCCAGTGTTCATACTGCATGAACGTCCCATCAAACACATCCTCACAGTGACCGAAGTACCTGCACTGACCCCGAAACTGTTGTTACTCCACCAAGAAACACACATTACTGCACATTCCCACAGAAATGTGTTACATAACTCTGGATCTCTTTGGTCAGGCTGTGTTACGGTTCATTGCCTCTCCCCTCCCTGCACAGTTCACAGCCAGTGAGACAAACTCACAGACAGCCAGTCTGCCACGGACCTGCTGACACAAACCCTGAATCAGCAGAACTGAGTTCACCCAACCTTTAAACAGGAATCCCACAAACACACACACACACACACACATTTCCATCCCTTCAGAGGATATTACACTGACTTACATTCATGTTATGGATACTGCTACTCTACTCAGAGGTGCCATTTGCCAAACCCTCACCTTAAAACAGGCTTTACCTTCAGATTTAATGACTGACATCCACAAAATGTTACTGTCAGGTCCCCCATAGTATGTGTAACACACACCAGAGCTGACCCAAAGCATAAGTGAGCTAAGTGGCTGCTTAGGGCCCCCATGAAAGCATAATGCTGCCTGCCAGAAATAGCCCTAAATGAATGAATAAATAATAATAATAATAATAATAAAAGATATTACGCTATAATATGATACATTTTGTGTTAAAGATAAATATATACAATATGATCCTTTGCGGGAAATTATTTCGTTACAACAGCAACAACAACAAAAACACACTGGCAGCCTCACAAGACAACAGACAACCTCATAAACAAACAATGAAGGCACAAGGAAATAAGTAAAAATCAATTAAATATATAATGTGCATGGAAAATAGTATGAACAAAAACACGCAGAACAATAAATAATGACTACCCCTATGTGCAAGTTATGAAATGTGCAAAGAACAAATGTAATCATCAGAATGTGCAAAAATGGGATTAATTGGAATTACATTATAACATGACCATTTTTTAAATTTTTAATTATTGTGTGAGTGCAGGTATTGAGTGTGCACGTTTTCCCCCACATGGAAATACTAGACAAGTCACATAATCAACAAATATGTATCTTTTATTTTTTGATCATCGAAATGGTTAAATTGAAGTTTAACAGTGTAAATTAATGCCTACATTTTTTCTTTACTTTGCAGTAGAATAGTTTGTTAACTGACAGATACAAGAAGATGTAAGTTACAAACTATGTGGCAATAATGATGTGGCTCTACTACACAAAATATGCTACTCTAATTCTGACCACTAGAGGGCGTCAGTATATCAAACAGTATTACATGATGATGTCAGTGAAGAGGTCACTTCAACAGCTCATGAACATTCTCTCTCACGTTTGATTATTTTATTTACAATATTTATTTATTTATTTTTGCACTGTTGATGCTTCTTACACTCAGAAGAGGTTTAATATGCTCCTTTATTTTACTATATGTTGTTTTTAACCTGTTTTAACCCAGGCTGTCATTATACACATGAGAGAACAGCACTTCATGTTTTTAATATAAGCTTGTGCATAAAGAAAAAAAGATATTTCACTCCTGAATCTGAAGTCTAAGATAAATCTGCAAGAACAATCATTTAGTGTTAAAATCACTTACATATTTTATTTATACAACATTTACAAAAAGATTGCCAGAACGGATTACAGAGAAGACTGGAGTATCTTTTTTAATTAATTTCATCCACCATCAAATGTGGTGTTACACACACTATTCACAAGAATTTAAGGTAAAAGATGATTTTCCTGAGACCAAAAACATATACAGACTGTATGTCTTTGACAACGTAAACTTGCACATAAAAAAGCTGGAGTGTGAATGGAGGAATCAGTATCAGGGTGGCGTGAGGTTGCCCTCTGGTGGATCTTACTGGCAACTGTGTAATCCAGCAAATTGCTATGATTTTTCTTTTTTTTTTTCCAGGCATGCAGTGCTAATCCTGTCTTGCAAAAGCATGCAAGCATAGAGGAAAAATACTTCTCCCTCTGCAATTAAAAGTAGTAACTCAAGTCATAATTTCCTACAAACCTCAAAAGTGGCTCTAAGTCCAGGTCAAATTGTATGTTTTGGCTTTAATAGCCCATTAAAGTATTAACAAGATCAAAAAAACTGCCCTGACAAAAACCCCAGCATAACAGGTCTACATCTGAGCATCTAGTTAATATTCCAACAAGCATGTCCCAGTTACACTCACCTAAGAAAAGAAAATATTAACATTCAACCCAGAAAAAGTTCACCTGAAGATTTTTTTAAAACGCTGTAGCACAAAACAAATGAAAAATGTCTTTAATTCCTTTCAGATTACATCACTGGTCGTACTGTTCATTTACTTAATGATGTTTGATTAAATTACAAAAATGCTTTTATATCAAAGTTCAGTCAAGATGACTTCAATGATCCTGCCCAGATCAATTTCAACCAATAGTATCATTCTATCTACCTGTTAATCAATCTGCTGTTTGCAGTTCAGATTTGCACCATACAGAGTAATAATAATCAGTAGTTTGTTGGAGCGGTATTGTTGGTTAGCTCTGTGCAAACTGTAAAGTGTTGATGTTGATTCTGATGTTAGTGAAGCTGCAAATGTTTTATTAGAAACAACTTGATACTGTGTTACGTTTTTTTTTTTTTTTTTTTACAGAATGTCATTGAACATGGCTTGGGTTTGGTTGCTAGGTGACGATGAACGGATGTGGATTGGAGTGGCAGGATGGTGTTTAGCAGGTAGGCTTCAAAAAGAGGGATGTTTAGGAGCTGGGTAAGTTTGATGAAGTCTGGAGTCTCATACACACTGGGGTCTTATTCACTAATCATATCCAAATATGGTCACTTCTGCTCCAAAAAACCAAACAGCAAACTCCTGGCTTCAAAATTCGAGTCCGAAAATCCAGCATCGCGTCACCCATAATACAGTAGCTCCACCAATGAAGCTGTGTTGTGTGTATGCCGAGGTTTGTGCTCTCAGGGTCCTTTGATTTCCACAAAAACTTCACTTACAAAAATATATATTTATATTAAATTCACTTATTCCTGTTTGTCAATTATTTTAATAAAATATATTAAGACTACACCCCCTGTTTTATTAGTTTTTTTGCCTCCAGATGGCAAAAAATCCTGGGCTGTGTTTGGCGTTCAACGTAGTGGCAGCACAGGGTATTGCATCTTAAGGAAATTACCCTAAACACACACACTTGCCAAAAAAGCTGATGATGAAATGATTAACTCTACATTTTTCCTGCACTCACACTTTACTATTACAATCCTAATGACTTATGGAAAGTCCAGTAGGAGATGAATTATTTTATCTCCTTCATGTGTGCAGGGAGCCAACAGGAAGTCATGCTTGTCAGATGACTCGGCCCCTGAGACAGAAGAATAAATGCTGTGATCTTTGAACAGCATCCAGTTCTTCTTAACACGTTCATGTTATGAGAGTGATTGTTGAACCCTTCATGTTGATCCTTCTCACTTCCCAGCTTTCTGATTCTCATCCCTGGCGGGGTCGGTCCCATCAAAAATGTCGGGTTTCTCCGCCAGCGTGGCTCGCACCTTCTTCTTCTCTTTAAACCTCCCGGAGTGAGACACCTTAACGTGGCGTCCCTTGCCGGCTGTTGATTTGTCCACGATTCTCTCCAGCCGGGCGTCCAGCTGGGAATCGCACTCGGGATCTTCAGCTCCTGTAGCTGTGCCGGATCCATGCTGGCCTGCGCCCGAGTTGGAAACAAATTCAGCCGGGATTTCGTAGAGAACTTTGGGCTGGGATTTCTTCCTCCTCAGAAATGTCAGCTTCCACCAACCGGATGATGGCTCTGACATGATGGACCGGAGGTGGGATGGATGGAGGGCTAGGGAGAAGGAAAACAGATGAGAAGAGGTTAAAATTAAAAAAATAACAATAGCTTGGTTGTTAAGATAAGATGTGTGTGTGTGTGTGTGTGTCCAAGCAACTATCCACCCCCCATGACAACATTAATATTTAATTGTAATTCAACAGCCACCATATGCTGTGAATGCGCACATGCTCAGGTTACAGTGTGTTGGTGTGTGTGTACAGGATAATCAGACAGTCATATAGGAGGTCACAACAAATGGATATCCACTGAGTGTAAGTGCGTCAGTGTGTACGCATGACCAGGCCGATCGTTTCCCGGCTGCTGACTCAGCCTCTCGCTTTCTTAGACAATAGATTGTGAGACATGATGAGGCGACAAAGAAGACGACCAAACGCTCATGACCGTCTGAACCTTACACTTGTGATTACAGTGTTTATGTTGAGAGTGTCACAAAAAAATAAAAAAATACAACCCCACAGGCATAACTTTCATCTTCATTCGCCTAAGAGAGCGTGAACAGACAAACATGGAAAACCCACAGGGACAAAGCTAGCTAGAGAGAACTTGGTAGGGACAGAGAGACAGTGACAGAGACAGCTCTAGCTAGGGACAGAGTAACCAGGACAAGGCTAGCTATACAGAAATAAGTAGAGCGGCAAGGCCAGAGAGACAGAGCATGACAGGGACAGAGCAACAATGACAGAGCTAGCTAGGGACAGAGTAGCCTGGACAGGGCTAGCTAGAGCCACAAGCCCAGAGAGACAGAGCATGACAGGGACAGAACAACAAGACCAGAGCTAGCTAGGGACAGAGTAGACAGACAGATAACTGTAGCTCTGTGCTAAAGGCCTCCTTATCATACTTACATTGTCGTTTAGCTCAACCTCGTAGACTCAGTCTATACGG
>OOFC01047504.1:0-13146 GCA_900323345.1 Pseudochromis fuscus
TCCTGTTCTGAAACCAGATCTTCACTTGAGTCTCCGTCAGGTGGAGCGACGCGGCCAGGCCGGCCCGCTCCGAGCTGCTCAGGTACCTCTTCATGTCGAAGGTGGACTCCAGCTGGAAGACCTGGCTCCGGGAGAAAACCGTGCGCGTCTTCTTCTTGCGGCACGGCTTCTTGTCGTCGTCCCTCTTCTTCCAGTCCTCCAGCTCGTCTTTTTTGGCTTCTTCTGTGTCGCTCTCCTCCAGGATGATCTCGTCGCTGCTCTTGTTGTTGTTGTGCTCATCGTCCTCGTCGTCGTCTTTGGCGTCTGGCTCGGATTTGAGCACCAGGTCCGGAGAGTCTCTGTCCGTCCCCGAGGTTGGAGAGGAGTCTCTGGCTCCTGGTTTCTCGGTGGCTAAAATGGGGACACGTGCAGGAAAGCGCGTGGTCATAAACACTGCATTTATTACAGCCTGTTGATATTGGATACTCTGGGAGCTTTGGGAAAACTTAAATGGCAATAAATAATACCAGTGCGTCATAAACATAAACTATCTTGAAGGTGTTCAAGTATATTCAAATTCTCACATTTAACCTACTAAAGACAACACTTCAACTAAATAAATAAAATATTTCTGTTTACCTGTTTATTATTATTATTATTTAGCTTCAGCAACAACTTTCATGACAAAATACATTTTTAAAAATCCCCATTTTCTTTTGCATTAAGTTGTAATAATGTCATTCATATCCACGTGTGTAAATCACAGAAACAGGCAGGTAAAAAGGTGCTGTCAGTGACCAAGCCTCAGGGGTAAGATGTGCACCGCGAGCGCCAATAGACAAATCAAAAGCACGCTGCGCATCGTCACCCTCATCCAATGATTTGATGATGTCTACTTCATTTTATGCACAGTGTGTTACTTTATTGATCTATTATCCCACGTCGTGGCATAACAAAATAGGCCTTCGTAGAGGACAAGGTGTTAAATCATTACACGCTCTGCGGCGAGACAATGCCTCTAATATTCCAATCGTGGGGGAGAAAAACACGCACAAAACCCACTTTTTATCGGGTAAATCTCCTGAGGGGGAAGTTTAATGACTGGGTTGCTGACAAAATATTATCATGTATCACACCGGGAGTGCTCCTGGAGGTCCCATGATGTGATATTTTTAAATATAATATTTAAAAAAAGAAATAATTCTGCTGCTTACCTTCGGTTCTGTGTAGATGTGCGGCTGAGCTGAGAGTGTACGGGTACCACCACGCCGAGGTGCGCTCCAGGTAGTGAGCCGGTAGACTGAACCTCTGTGCGGGCAGGTCAAAGCGTGGAAAGTTGAATTCCCCGACCTGGGAAAGAGAAAATCCTCCCTCTAACGCCGCCTTGGTGGCAGCCAGCACGGGCTTGGGCTTGGATGGTTTGCTATCACAGTTCAGAAGGTTCTTAATGAAGAAAGGAGAGTCCTTAGCCGGAGCGCACGTCTCTTGCGTTGTCTCTGGCATCGCTGTGGTTGTGGTCTGAACGCAGAGGACCACGGAAGCAGGAATTAAAAAATGAGGTTGGCAAAAAAAAAAAGCCTGACTTACAGACTGTCGATATCCTGGCTATTCGAGGAGTTCCTGTAGGGTTTTTTTTGTTCCTCTTCTTCTCGGAAACTTGATTTCACACCCGGAGAGCGCGTCAAAACACTCGTCCTTCTAGGCTAGAAAAATAATAAAATAAAGTGTTCGAGACGTAAAAAAAAACACGACACACACATGTAAAAACATGGAGATGTCTCATCCCGGGCTCTTCTGTCAAAACGCAAACTGTGTCCACCGTGTCAGTCAGTCTGGCGTCTGATGCTAATGATGAAATAAAAATGTCATCCAAGTTAAATGCGGAAAGTATAGGCGATTGGGCATGTACAATGGCAAATGGGATTAAGGGAGAGACGGTGAGGGGAGAGAGAGAGAGAGGGAGGGAGAGAGAGAGAGAGAGAGAGAGAGCATCCTCCCCTCTCCGCGCGCTCTGGCTGCAGGCTGTGTGCGCTCGCCTGTTATTGGTCTCATATAGTCCAATTAGCGGCAAATGAACACAGGGCTGTTACCGCCAAAAAGGAAGGTTTGGACCGTCAGAACAAGCACCTCATCACACACCTAAAATCACAGTCACACACAAATCGACTGCACAATCAACTCCTTTTTTTCTTTTTTTTTTTATTTAATGAGAAATTTCCAATCACTTTCTCCAACCTGGTGGACTGCCGTGGATATTAATAGGTTTTAGGAGGTTATCTTCTGAAATAATCACCACAGATATTTGTATTTTAAAGAAATGTATAATAATAGTTAACATAGCCCGTAGGCCTAAATCTTGGGTGATTATCCAAGGCCTAAATGTGATGCTTTTATTTAATGAATCAGTTTAAATAGATTCAATTAAATCAAAAAAGATAATCGTCTAAATCGTGAGTGGGAGGTCCACAGCCATCTATAGAGGTATACCTGGATCCAGCACATGATCATGCCATGCAAAATAAAACAGAAAATATCATCTTAAAATCACATCTTTTGTTTTGTTTTAATTTATTGACTCAATAAAATGTCTCTTGTGCAAAATTGTAGATATTCCCATCGTGACTTGACAAAATAAAATATCACTCACAGTGTGATCGCGATGTAATCGTTAAATGTTTCCCTAAATTTTTACCTCTCATATCTTCAAGACACAATATGAAAAAAAGGCCTGAGATCAGACTGCAGCTACTCAACGTGTCACCAATGGGCGATTAGATTCATATTTCTAATTCATTGATTTCCAGCGAGAGGGCCACTTCCACAATGTCTGCACAGTCGCGCAGTCATTTTTTCCTTCCCTAATCGATTTCGTTAATTCATCCCTCAGATTGCACTCTTTGTAAATGTGCTATGTATATTCACTCATTGATATTAATTGACTTGTTAAAAAGCAGTCCATTGGTTGGGAAGCTGGTGTAGAGGAGGAAGAAGAACGGGGAGACAGCGCCCTCTGTGGGTCACGAAGAAGAAATGCACGTGGACAGGAAGTGTATTGTCCTGAATTAACAATGTTTTTCACCACAAAATATGGAAACTCACCTTCAATGTGGCGATTACAACTGATCCTACAAGAAAAAACACTCACATTGAGAATAACTTACAGGCCTTTGTTTAAACTCTGGTGTGTGCACGTTCTGCTTATGGTACCATTGAAGATAAGTTTCCAGGGAATTAATATACATCATTTCATTGTCTTCATTCATCCTAGAAAACTGTTTCATTATACCTAAATGGGGGGAATTAGTTATGAATCATCACCATGAAGACATCCATTTAGTCCAGTGATGTGCACCCATGAGGTTGTAGACTCTGAACCATGGTCCTGTTTTTTTTCCACCAGCACTGAAGTTCCTACGTGCACCACCATGTCCCTGTAATTAACATGTGTTATTCATTTAGTGAGCTGCTCAAGTGGAGATATCCGGTTGCTGTGATGTAATTACAGCATTTCCTTACTTGGCCATAATTGTAGGTATTTCCAGGCACTCTCAGATTAAGGTGTAAAACATTAAGAGAAGTCACATCTTTATTGTGTGCTTCAGTCAGAAGAAACTAACCTGATTATTTGAATTCTAGTTCCCAGACAATGATCATGCAGCTCATTTGATCTTTTCTTGTCATTTCACTGCAGTTGTCCTACCAACTATTACCACTGTGTACCATGGGAGCTCTTTTAGAAAGGACTGACACTAAAGGAACAGACAGACTTTCTGGCAAGTAAATACAGCTTTGGAAAAATCCCACTAGTTGCCATTTCACCCATGTGGTTTTTTTTTGTTTTGTTTTTTTTTTGCAGAACTTATCTATGCTTCACAACACAGGGAAGAAACTACAAATATTTGGTTCCAATTAAGTCAGCAGTTCCTCAACGATGATAGAAAAAAAAAGTATTTACTCATAATAGTCTGACTTCCTGCCTGGGAAGTCCACATCAGTCCACATCCTGATTGTTAAACATCTGATTGTTTTTCAAAAGTGGCAACAAAGACACAAAATATGACAGTCTCACATTCAGCTCTGTAATTAATCTTGTGTTGGTGTTGAAAGGGGAAAGAAAACATTATTGTTTATTATATATCTATTATTATCTATGTAATGTATGGTAAACATTAATAAATGTGTTGGATATTTGTAAGTAAATGAAAACCAATGCTTGTGTATGACTGATATTTCATTATAAAGTACATGCAGGAGGATGTAGAGGAAGCTGTACATGTGACAAACCTGGAAGCTGTGCACATGTTCAGTTATCATTTCTATCCATTCTGTATTTCATTTTTAACCCCTGATTAACTCTTATCGGTATTTACCATAAATGGTCTGCACAGAAATCATTGCATGGCCCAGTAATATTTACACTACAAATATCCCACTATAAAGGCAACATGCTTAACTGTGAACAGAGAGAACACTATAGACGCTAACCTTGAAAAGAAACTGTAAAAAGTGCGAGCCAGCAGCCTGTGCTTTAAACAATACAGTTCATATTATGCATTGATTAGAAACATGCAGTAGACACTGCCCGGAGGCCATATAGGCCTTCTGAATGTTCCATAAGTCTATTTTTGTTGCTCCTCGGGTAGGTTACTATGACTTTTATATTATTTATTTCAAAGCGCCCAGATATTGATTATTTCACAAGGAAAAATGACAAATGGCAGGAGGGAATGACACGGTCAGCAGGTTCTATTAGAGAAATGATAGTGTTGCTCGTGGTTTGTTAAAAGCTCCAGTTTAGATACTTTATAGGTTTACATCCATCATCGTCTAATGACCTATTTGATGAAAAACACGCGCTCTGGTGACAACAGCCCTGTGCAGCCAACTTTGCTTTGTAATTGCTCCCATATTAAATATAGATTTTTGTTTTGATATCTTGTGAGAATTCCTTTCTGTGGGTCAAAATTGTGATAAAAGACATGGATGCAATGGCAAAAGCTCGAAAGGAGAAAACTGGAAAGAGAGTGTGGAGGGGGGGTGGGCTGGTGGGGAGGATAGGTGGGTAAGAGATGTTGACAGTGGAACTGTGAGTTTGTTATTTTGAGTTTTGACCAGTGTTGTAGGAAGTATTCGGATTCTTGAGCAAAAAAAAGGCAATAAAACACATAAAAATACCCAATTACAAGTAAAAGTCCTGCACTATAAATGTCACTTATATGGCAAAATAAATACAGTTTGTAAATGTTAGATTATTATATATTATTGGATTAATATTGCAGGTTCATTAATGTGTATTTTATGGCATCCTGTAACTGATAATACCTTTTGTACTACACCTAAAACTGATAAATAAATGTACTGATTGAGGGAAGAACTATTCTGACCCTTCAATTAAGTAAAAAATACTAAAGCCAAACTGTAAGAATACTCCATTATTACTGCTTTCTCCATTAGCCATAAGTGTAAGCATTCAGAATGATATGTAGTTATTATTTGCAACATGCAATTAAAGTCGAGAAAGTAAACACTTTATTATTGCATTTGGTTATTATTAAGTAAATCTGAACTATTTTAGTGTCATATGTATTGACGCATCATTTTATTTTTTTAAACAAAGATGTATTGTATGAAAAAGTCATAGTTTTCTGTGATATAACTACTAACTAAAGTTGTTTTTGAATGTAGTAGAGTAAAAAACATACAACTTTATTAAAATAAAGTGGTATTATGTTACTAGAGAGGTAAAAAAGGAAGTTAGTGACCACAGGTTTTGTGGCCATGAGTTTGTTCACACATTGAAACCAAAGAAGAAAAAACAATGTTACTATGTTTTAATAAGAACATGAGTCACATCCTGCTGTATTACAAGCTTATGTTATGGCAATAATAACAATAGTCCAATAGTACAGAATGACTCTGTAAGATAAACACTGTTTATCACCTGATGAAACACTATCCATGAACGTAACCTTCACAAACATGTTGTTTTTATTCGGTATGAGGAAACCAAGTTTGCACAGAATCCTGTTGGACGACCAGATCCACACAGACAGCTGCATGCATCACTCACACCTGTCCACCCTGTGTCCTTCCTGCACTTTTAACCGTCCACTCCAGTCGGAACGAGCCATTAAACCATTGAAGGCCACACTGAGATTGCTTAGATTTAAGTATTGCATTTAACTTGTAAAGGAATTGGTGGCCGCCCACTGACCCGGCACGCTTTAATTGGGATTGTGCAGGTATTGATTGTAAGTGGCCAGGCGAATCTTGAATTACAGCCTGATTAGCTTTTACTCGGCCCCTTGCACCAGCCAGTCGAAGGAGCTCAATGTCATTCAGGTGCCACTTGGCTGGAAGGAATCTTGTTACTTCTTGTATAAACAGAAAACAACATGTATTTAAGATGAGGATGACAGCCGCTCTGGCAAATGTGCCTCTCGTCGCAATGATCAGAAAACATGTTCCTTAGCATGTATCTTATGAGTCGACATGTGCCCAGAGAAGACACATTCTTCTTTTTATCTCCCCCCTGTGCTCATTTTATCTACATTTTATCACCTTTCTCTTTCTTTATTGTTTCTCAGCAGAGATGATGACCTCTGTAAGGTTTGGATGGAACCAGTCAGGGGAGTGATGTAGCCCTTTTTCTCCATTATGAGCAGCTTTCTCCGAGCCCTCCAGGCACCCAGCCTCAATGTCCATCCTCTGTACCTCCAAAAATCTCTGCCCTGGATTGTCAGCTTTTACCTAGCCTGCCTGTATGTGTCATTACAAGTCGGTAATCTGGAGAGGGTAGCAGAAAAGTTCTCATCAGTGTCAGCCTGAGATATAGATATGGGCCGGGTAACAAATGGCCAAATGCACAGGCAGCAGAGCAGACCATCAATAAAGCAATTTCTTGTGTCATAACAGCCACGCTTTTCCTAAAGCCAACCTTTCAAAACTTTTCCCTCTGCAAATCGCTGCAGCCCCACCATTAGAGTCCTGCCTTGTGAATTTAATGGATTCCGTACAAATAATATTCCACCATAATGGAAAAGGTTGAAGTCACTGAAGACAGATGAAGTCATAAACACGTATAATTGAGAATCAAAGACCGATAAATTTTAAACTGCTATCCATTTTCTCTTTTTAGATGATGATCTATGTCAGCGCGGCTGCAGGAAAATGGAAGAGATTATGGGGGAAAATTATAACAATAAATTTTCTAAACATACACCTTGATTATGCTTCGATTTTTTGGAAGGGTAGAGGGTGAGGGAGGGGGTTAGAAAGAAAGCTGGGATTGCTGAAAGCTTGCCGGCTAAATGGCACCATAAAATAGGTTCCCTGCTCTTTTGCCTGCAGAGCGTAGGCATGCCTGGAGGTGTGATCCCCCCCCCTTCCTCTAAATGGGGGAAATGAATTGTGTAATTTATTGCAAACGTGCACACAGTGAGATTAGATCAGCATATCCCATCAAAGGAACAACAATCAATCAGCCTCTAGTTAACAGCTTGAAACACATAAACCAGGGCACCTAATGGCTTTCCAATTTAACAGATTGATAGACTTATCCGGTCCTAAGGGATGAATTAAGAAAACCGGGTACTTTCACACAGGCACTGGCACTTTTGACAGGACCTTTTCCCCCCTCTAGCTAACGTACCATCTTTACTTCTGAATATAGAGATAAGGTTAACCTGGAAATAAAGAGAAAGTCGGTTTTCCCTCTGTTCTTTTTTTTCCCTCTCTCTCTGTTTGAGAAAGCACACTGGAGCTGATTTGTTATTCAGATGAGGCGGGAGTGGAAGTGTGTCAGATGTGGAGAATGGGCTCATTTTAATGACCTGATTATCGCGGGTCATTTGGAACTGTGAAATCAAGGGAGCTATTCAAAGCCACTTAACAATATCTAAATGTGACCCGGGCGACCCATTCAACCAAGAATGTAGCTTAAAAAAAGGAACTTGTTTGTTTCATATCTTATTAATCACATAATTGATTGATGCAGACTCATTAGTACAAATATTAAAGGATTAGTTTGGCATTTTGGGAAATGTGCTTATTCACCTTCTTGCTGAGAGTGAAATGAGAAGATTTATATTATTCTGGTTTGTGTTGCAAATAGTTGGTGAGCTTTACATGAAGACTGGAAACATTAGAGAACAACAAGCCAGGATTTTCCAAAGGTTAAAAAAGTAGTGCCCATAATGATTTCAGAGAAACATTGTTACACATACATGCACGTGAATATGTTCTGTATTTAACGACTATAAAAAGGATTTTAAGTCTAGAAATGCAGGTTTGCTATTGTGTCAAGACTTACTTATTGATTTATTTAACCATTATTTAACGAGGGAGACCCTTGATATTAAAATCTCTTTTTTCTTTTTTTCTTCTACACAAATGTCCAAAACTATCAAAATAACAACAACCAAAAACATACTAAAAAAACTGACTTTACTTGATACACTCACACATCCCATATGAGACTGATATTTTTGTTTTTCTTAAGTCAACAAGTTCAGACTTTTGCGTTTCTTGTCCCAAGATTTTCAGGCTAATACAGTTTAATTTTGTTGAATGACTTCATTTAACAACACTACACTGCATGCATCATATTCATTTTATACTTGATTGAGGCTAAAATGAAGATAATTTTTAGATAGTCTTATTTCTTTATCAATAAAGTTGCATTAATACTGTCTAATTGGACATTTCTGTCCAATTAGATGAGGACATGTGACTCAGGTAATCTGAGCCAGGTGTAGCCAAAGCTTTCATGTATCTCCACTGGACTGAATTAGAAGTTTTGTGTGCAGGCTGTTTCCAATAAAGGTAGAAGTAGAGTGAGTGAGGTGTGATTTACAGTGCAGCACAGATTAAACAAAGCTACGACATGTTAACTATAATAAGCTTTAGGCATGCTAGTATAGGTATATTTCTGCAGTTTGTTGTGTGTTTAACTATTTTAATTCCAAGCTACAGCCCAGCAGCTTCAGATTCATCTATATGAGAGCAGGAAATCCAACCATGATTCCCACAATGTGAAACTATGGGACATTTTGTTCACATGAAACTTCCTAGACGAGTGGAGCTCAGTAAATATACAAACAAATCTTAGTGCAAACACCTTCAATTAAACAGACAGTATTGAATTATTGTATTGTAGCAATGAAGCTTCACTTACTTAAAGTCTGTGGGAGCCACATGAGTGATTACAATGTGAAAACTGTGTTGCAGACAGGAACCGTTTGTGCATAGTTTAAGTGAGTATAAAAGTTTAAAGACTGAATATACGACTGAACTAAAAAAAAAATCTGAAGCCATACAACACAGCGTTATGTGCACTGATGCATTTTCTTGCTAAAGTGCGTTTGAGCAGTGCACTTAACTTTGAAAGAAAAGTGAACAACTGCAGTGATCACTAATCTTTAAACTGAGCAGTTTGATTCAGCACCTTAATTTAAAACGACTACGTCCACACTGAGCAACAGATACCAGCTTCAAACAAGGTTAACTGGCTGTACTGTCCTCTAAAGAGCTTGGCTACAAAACCCAGAGCCTTGACCCGGAGAACTTGTGTGTAACTCACACTCAGTGTCACCGTATTATCTTGTCCCCATCCGCGGAGACAGCTGATCTTTCTGTGTCACTGCATAATTGAGAAGCTGTTGGTATCAAGGATGTGATCCTGAGAGGGATGAGAAAGTGTTACCCTAGACCCCCACAACAAGCCAGACCAGAGGAACCGACCCGGATGGGACCAGAACCGCAGACGGTTTGCATCCACAGGCCCTGGGATGTTCGACAGTCTCCACACGGCTTCAGTCTCTCCGACAGCCTCTGAAGCCAGTGGCCCATAACATAAGTGATGTGAGGTGCACTCCAGTGTAATGTGACAGAACGCCACATTAAAGAGTCACCAGATCTTCTCATCAGAATTAAGTATGTGCGGGGCCGGGGTCAATTTCCTCTTCTCTGGGACACTTCAGAAAATGGATTGAGATTCAGCTCATGGGTTGGGAATGAGCCAAAACTGATTACTGATGGATCAATACATTGGGCAACGAATAAGAGCCCATTACTAACCGATCAAAACTAATAGCACTTTTAACTGCCTCTTTGTTTCTGTTTGTCCATTGTGTGAAACTTGCTCTAAAACTGAAGAGGAAATAAACAAACAACAGGAACAACACTATAAAACACAACAAGATTCTCCCACTCTGGGTCAAAGAACAAAAAAAAAATGTGTTTTCCTACTTGACACTAATACTCATACCTCCTCCCTTGTGGACACAACTTTTGCTGACCCTCTTGTTTGGTGTGTGAGCACATGATCACAAAGTGCACCCAAACACCACTGCCCTCCCCTCCTCCCTCCTCATGACAGACAGTAATTGGTGTTTGTTTGCGCTCTTCTCTCCCTCTCTTGTGTCGTGGGGTGGTAAAGAGTGCTATTACTGTCAGCTGATTAGTATGGCTCCTCTGCCTCTTCCAGCAGCTGTCAGGACGGCCTAATAAGAGGAAATTTGAGCAGAGACAAGACGGGCCCGCACATGCACACAGAGACACACACATACATGAGTTTAAACGTACACAGAGGGAGTGTGAGGTAGATTCATCTGTATGTGTTTTCAATGAGGTTAGTTCATACTGAGTTAATTAATTAGTTGAATAAATGAAGATAAAAGGATGTGGACATCAATTTTCTTGCAGCAGCTTGAGGAAAGCCTGAGCTTGCTTCAGTATGACATGTTGAAATGTTTAGCTGAAGGTATCAATATCATCAAACACCTACAAATTATACTTGTTCTAAAGATCCATGCTAGAGCCAGATAGGTAACAACAACCTGAAGTGTTACAACATCTTGAATTGTTATAAAAAAGTAACAAAAAAGCAATAAAACCCGAAATGTAATAATTGGTCGATAATGTAACAAAAGTGCTGAGCCTGAAGTGTAATAAAAAAAAACTGTAATAACGGACCCAAAATGTAAGAAGCTGTTACATTTTGGGCAAAGTTCTTAGTTTTTGGGCTCAGCAGCTTGTTATATTATCGACCAGTTGTTACATTTCGGGTTTTATTAAAAAAAAAATGTAATAACAGTTCAGGTCCTTGTTACATTTCAGGTTATTGTTACATATTGGCCTCTCACAAGCCACCTCAGAAATAAAATCACATCATAGATTTGAGGACTTTATCATGCTACTTATCTCTACTTACCATGAAGTATAAGAGGAACATTAATGATAATTGGTCTCCACAAAGCCTGAGCCATAGTATCTAATATGACTCTAATAAACTACACTGATGATGTATAAACAGTGAAAGAATTTGACCTAAAATTTTAAAAATCAATCAAAACACAAGTAAACCCAATTAGGAAAACTGCTGCTTCTGCATTAATTACATCAAATGAAACCAGGTAGTGATATATAAAATGTTGAAGCTAATCCAGCTGAGTTATACTATTCTTTATAAACTGTGATATTTTCCACAGTCAATCCTGAAAATGGTTCAGAAGGTGAGTTTTCAAAATTTTAAAATCCAAGTGTTTATTGAATCTTCTGACAAAAAAATGAGTAATTGTAAGAATAAAAATAAATGCATCTAGAAATATTTTGATAGATTTGGACTGAGAGAGAGGGAGAGTGAGGTTTTTTTTATTTAATTACATTTTTATACATTTTTAGATTTTTAATTTTTTTCATTAACTCTCAAAAACATCACACTGATGATGTAGACGTCTCAAAAACTCGTGGATCAAATATGATACATTTGGGATTAAAGGGTTAAAGTGAAGTTTTACAGGGTGATTTATGGGGTTCTGCTGTCTAACTAGTTGTGCCAATATAGATAAACAAGAGAGGGAAAAAATGAATATACAAAAACATATAACTTTAAATCTAGTCCCCAAACAGAAAATTAAACAAAAATCATCTGAGTCATGTAATCATTGTCCCTCTCATTAACTAAAAATGGGATACATGAGGGACCAGCACCTTAATGGATCTCTCAAAATTGCTCTCTTAATATATCAAGCATTCACACCAACCCCTGACAACTCTATCTTCCTCACATCTTAACACACCCCAAAGTCCTCGGGGCACTCAGGAAAATTAACCATTTAATAGCAATAAATAACAGAGTCTGACTCAAGGGGACTTCAAATCACTCTCTCTCTCAGACACACACACAAAGAGTAGCCTCACACAGCTGCTTATCTCCGACCAGCCAATCAAATGTTACATGACAGAGATACCATGTGTAACGCACACTGTGTCTTCTTTCATGTACATTTCAACCCTGGAGGAGATTACAACTTTACAAAAACTGTGTACATCCTTCAGTCTGTAGGGTTGACTCTTCTAAACTGGATTTACACTGTTTTTTAAAATGAATAAGAAGCATTTACATCAAACAACAAAACAAAGAGCTAAATCAGAGGTGTTCTTCAGGTGCTGTGTAACTAAGCACATTTACATATATAGGTAGAAATAACAATTATTTATCAGCTTCAGGTATTAGTCATAGATTATATAAAAATACAACTGGTAAAAGATCAAAGTATAAAGCACTCAAAGAGCACAAACGTCATAATCAATGTCTAATTATCACCAAATTTTCTCAGATTAAACACATTATCATCCTATGTTTGTCTATAGGTTTTCAATAAACTTTATTAATATCTATCTATCTATCTATCTATCTATCTATCTATCTATCTACAAACACAGCAAACACCATTAAATCCACAGCTTAACAAGTATCTCATGTATGTGTGTGTGCAATTTGGATCAATACCATCTGTCTATCCATCCCATTTGAAGAATGAGTGGGCATACATTACGACCTGTCACAGATCCAAGGCAGAGTTTATTCTATTCTAGTCACATTGATGTGGATGTGACATCAAAAGCCGAGCGTTCTTCATTTTCACTCCAAAATCTGAATGTATTCAGCTGGACTGAGGCCCTGATGAGTGGTCTATACAAAGCACTGCATCAAAGAGATGGTGTTACAGTAAAATATGTAGCGACTTCAGGCTTTGCTTCTAATTTGTTTTCCATCACTTTGTTTTTATCCCTTTATCTCTCCGTCCCTTTGACTCACTTGTCACTCCTGCTAATTAATAGTCATTATCACAAAAAACAATGTCAATGCATGTCACACACTCC
>OOFC01047504.1:13166-38925 GCA_900323345.1 Pseudochromis fuscus
GATGTGGATGTGACATCAAAAGCCGAGCGTTCTTCATTTTCACTCCAAAATCTGAATGTATTCAGCTGGACTGAGGCCCTGATGAGTGGTCTATACAAAGCACTGCATCAAAGAGATGGTGTTACAGTAAAATATGTAGCGGCTCTGGTGGAGGTGCTGAAACTGCCCTTAAATCAGGCTTTGCTTCTAATTTGTTTTCCATCACTTTGTTTTTATCCCTTTATCTCTCCGTCCCTTTGACTCACTAGTCACTCCTGCTAATTAATAGTCATTATCACAAAAAACAATGTCAATGCATGTCACACACTCCCATGGGCCATACTGTTGTGTGAACGAGTGTGTGTGTCGCTACAAATTGATACAAATAGCATGAATTAGAGAGAAGGATCAGCCTACACATTTCCCACTCACCGCTCCAAGTCAGAATAATGATACTGTCTTACCGATGCAGAATTCATCACAGAAGAAATGGACAGGGAAGAGAGGGAAAGACAGTAGGTGGAATAAAAATGGAAACCAAAAGGAGTGCAAGAGAAAACATAGAGTGAAGAACAACAGAAATATCAAGAGATAATTGGAGGTAATCCCGCAGGGATGTATCAAAATCAAGATTTGTTTCTTCTCCTCATCAGACTGTCAGCTGAAGTACAGCCTAAATCCTTACACTTTCTTCCTGCTTATCTTTTCCCTGTGTGTTTTTGAGTGTCAGTGTGCGTGTCTTGCTGTGTGTGCGATTATGCATCATCGTGCCTGAAAGTCAGGTGAAAAGGTAGCATGCGTGACAGAAAGGAGATAATGTGGGTTAAATGATGGGATGTGACGTGAAACATAAACTTCTCTCTCCCTGTGCCCCCTCTCTTCTCTTCATCTGCAGTGCTTGGTTGCTACGGTAACATTATGTCAATGATGGCATAATGTAGTTGTACCGATAGGACCTTGATATTTTACTCTATGTGTTCTTTTGTGTCCTTTATACGAAGACAGGAAAGATATACATTCAGTACGCTGTGTGCACACTCAGATATTCAAGGCACGCATACACATACACTTGCTGGCTATTTTCTATCTGCTAAGTAAATAGGGTCTTGGGTTACAGTGGAGATCAGACATGTAACAGCCTCTGACAAATTACACAGACACTGCCGCTGTGGAAAAAACAGGCTATATGTCATGTGTTGAAATAACAAACATGGGTGACTTCCCAACATCTGTGACAAATGATATTTCTTGACCTCATACAGGTGAAGGCATCATCGCATTATCTTTTTGTTATACCTTCAGTGCTGTGAGTCATTCAACTTTAGGGAAGCTAAACTGGATATGGGAAAATGTAACTAAACTGCATAGAATATATTACAAATTAGGGCACTTACTCGTCTGATAATTATACTTTATATGGTAATTACAGCATCTTGGTTTATTTGACAAGTAAAATAAACTAAATGCTGAAATAGATTGTTGACTGTAGATTAGAGCTGCAGCTAAAGACTGTTTTCATCACCAAATTATCTGCCAATTAGTTCTCTCATTACCAGTAATTATATTTTTTTAAAAAGTCAGAAAGTGGTGGAAAACGCTGTTCACAATTAAACAAAAATCGCAAGGTATTGTCGTCAGATCGCTTGTTTATTTGAACCATGGGAACAAATTACTAGATTAAAAACCAGAACAAGTGTTCGTCATCACAAACTAATCATTTCATATCCGCTGAGAAAATGTGTTGCCAGTGTTTTCTCAAAGGATTTAAAATGATTGAATCAACTAAAAATTAAACTGGATGCTGATATAGAAATGTCATGACTGGTGATTAGGGCTGAAACTGAAGATTACCAATTAATTTGATAATTAGCCACTTTATCAATCATTTCAAAAAGTCACTAAAAATGCTTTATCACAATTTAGCACAAAAGCCAAAGGTGACGTCTTAAGATTGGTTGTAATCAAGAAAAAAACATTGAACCAACAACTGTTTCAAATCTTCTGGTGAATAAATGATTTTAGTGCAAACACATTTTCTGGGTGAGGACATTGAGGGGTTACTTTCTTATCTACATGAAGCTGTGCTGCAGTAGTATCAGGTAATGCATCTGTTATTGGGACTCACAGCAGTCGAACCTAAACTCTGTGCTGCAGAGGCAGCAGGATAGATTTTGATTCACCCTCGAAGCACCATGTAAAACATTCAAGAGTTAAGAAATACAGGCCAGTGAGTCTGTCGCATGGAGGACAGCTGGTCGTCCTCGTAACAAGATAGCAGCAAGTCTGCCGCCTGCATGGAAAACAGCTTGGCCCTTGGTAACATGCGACGGGGCTCAGTAACAGAAGTGCCTGGGGTGGTGACATCATAGTCGGGTCCAGTGTCACCCAGGGGCCCCTGGATATAAACTTACAGACAGATGAGGCCCCCAGAGGTGTCAAGAGGCGTTGCCTAGGAGACACTGTCAAACATCACGAGGCTGACAGGACAGACAAAGGTCTTCTGATAGTGGAAAAGTGTTTGATCATGAGAATAATCTAAAAATGTGTTTGTATTTCTGTGTGTTTCAGCATAATAGCCTGATCTTACAATCCTTTGCACACATATCAAAACTAAACAGGCACAAAGTCTTCAGAGGCAGACAAGTGACAGCACACATACAAATGAATATGCAATACACTGACAGCTATAATCCTCATTTAAGGATTACTTTCAACTAATGTGCCACTTCACCCCTTCTAGCTACAAACAAACACGTGGACAGATGCACATACTGCAAATGTGTGAGTGAGTGAGTGACAAAGCAGGAAAAAATAAAAGATAAAGTTCCTCTAACTGGGTATAAATAGTAAATAACAGGTCTAACAATCCTTTTATCTGACTAATGCATAATTGCAAAGTAATAATGGAGGTTGAACAGTATTATAATGTTCCTAATAATATAACAACATTTCTTTTAAACAAAAAGGAAAGTGAAAATAGATAAAAGATATTCTGTTTTAGACTTTCTTAAAACAAACTGATGATTAATATTGCTCA
This sequence comes from Pseudochromis fuscus, assembly GCA_900323345.1. Lineage (NCBI taxonomy): Eukaryota > Metazoa > Chordata > Actinopteri > Pseudochromidae > Pseudochromis > Pseudochromis fuscus. Next base: position 16,183 of record OOFC01047504.1, read on the forward strand.
GTCTTCCTCTGCTTGGACTGTAAAATTTTTATGAGTGTCAATTCTGTCAAATAGATTTGAGGAGTGGGAGTGGGAGGGGGGTCCGAAGAGGAATCCTGCTCTCAGAAGTCCTGCTTCAATCAAACAGAAACATCTTGTTGCATTTTAATGCTGTGTCTTAGTTTGTTTCCATTCGCTGAGAGCAGTGCCAGCCTACATTTGCCCAAAATGTCAGCACTTTTTACGGCATGTGTTTGGGAATTCTTATAAAAGATTCAGTCTGAAGTCTGTTTGGACTGAATTAAACTGCACAGAACCACTTAAACTTATTTGGACTGAACCTCGCCGTCTTCCTGTAACTGTGGCGGAATATTTTCCTTCTGGTTTGGCTGCATGGAGCGCTACATCAGAGAGGATTTGGAGCAGCTAAAATAAGCCAAAAACAACAACCACCTCCTCCACGAGAGCAGCTAAAACCACTCATAAATGTTGGAAGATCTGCTTCGGGAAGGAGGGGGGGTTATATTGTACAGTAGTGGAGGGAGAAGAGAAGAGCGAGCAAAGAAAGAGTGAACTGAAAAGGGAATATCTTTGCAAAATAAAGCCCAGATCCCAGCACAGAGAGAGCTGAATCGTGCACAAAGACGACCGCAATTTGATATTTGACATAATATGAGAGGAAAGCAGGAAAATAAACACAATTTCTCTCTCCCTTTTCCGCTCTCTCTCAGTTGTATAACAGTGCTCCTACCTCTGAGCTACATTGTCCTCACAAATCTCCCGCACTACTGTACCTTTTCAAACAGCTCCGACCTGTTATGAGAAATTTACAGCCACCGTGCAGCAAGCCCTCTCCTGGATTCCCACACTGAGCTGCTGCAGTGAAAGATTGGGCCACTGAAGAATTTCCACTACAAAGAAAGACAGCTTCAGGATACTTTAAAATCTCTCCTTTCATCCATTTATGAAGTGGAGCTAATTTTTTCCCAGAGATTAGGATTATACTGCAGGATGGAGCAGAGAGGATAACAGAAACAGGAACAGGAGTTCACACGCTCTGGTATTTCTTACGAGGCCACAGCCTTCGCTTTCTGAACCTTTACTGGATCAAAATGTGAAATGGGGCAGTGGCCTGGTTGGGAGAGGTCATGTTCTGTCTGGCAGGAAAAACGCTGTCTGATGATGCTATTTCTGGACTGGTGCGTGTGTGTGTGTAATTTTTGGAATTATACAATATCCAGAGGTTCAGCAGTATTATGTCATAAAAATGTTACTTTCGAGTAACAGAAAATAACAACAAGATAAATACAACTAAAAAAATTATCTCTTAGTAAAACGAGGTAAAAAAAGGTAGCTTTCTATGAGGGTCGAAGAGAAACTCCTGATCATATTCATTCAGCATTATGCAACAAATTCAGGCTCTACATTCACTTTCTTGTTGAACTTTCGATGAGAACATCTATACTACCGTATTTTCCGGACTATAAGCCGCTACTTTTTTCCGACGCTTTGAACCCTGCAGCTTAAACACCAGTGTGTCTCATGTATCAGAGGCACAAAGCTCGTTAGCTTTTTACAAGCTAGCAAGCTCCGTGCCGCCGATACATTTAGCCTCGTTACATCAGACCCAGTCAGAGTGGACCACATGAAACTGTTTGAATAAATTTAATAGCGACTTATAGACAGGTGCGGAGAGGTACGCTCAATAGTCCGGAAAATACGGTAATTGTCACTTCTCATTCACCCTCAGGAACCAGTGAGTCACTTCATAGACTCTTTAAAGAAATGACAAAGCTAATGTGACACCACCCCTTGGTTTGTGGACTTGGGTTTTGAAGCCAGGAATTTGGCATTTAAATGTGGCCATGTTGGTTTTTCTTTTTTGTTTTTTTGGATATGAATGGAGGAGTGAGGAGGCGGGTCTAACCCTTTAACCCGATGACACTGCTCAATGTGTATGAGACTTGAGTTCATGTCTGGTTTCATTGAAGACCTGACCTGTCAATCAAACTAACCCCACCGTCTTTTTGAAGCCTAAATGATGAAATAATTTTCTGATGGACCAGATCACTGATAAGGAGAGCTGACTTTAATGACATCGGCTGCTTCCACAGTCTTTGGTTCACTTTACACATTTACTCAGTCTGTTAGAATCTGAGGATATGTAATGCATGAAATATTCAAGTATCCCTGAGAAGTACTTTTGTTAATTTGTATACTACTAAATAAAGTTCTGCTGTTTTCTCCACTTTAACACCTATACACTGATGTTCCCTGCTCGATTTTTCAAAATTTCCATTATTTTATAGAAGAAAAATGTTTACCTTAGCTTATCCATCATACCTACTTTCCATTTCCTCACACAATTATAATTGTATAAAACTTGCATTCATTTGTCTGCCCATCTTCTTGCTCTTTCTATTTGCATTTCCACCGTAGTTTGTGGGAGTAACATATTTATCCACGGGTGAAGTCATTCAGCTTGAACGCTGTTTATTCACCACAAAGCTTCACCATGAGGCCCGTCAGTGGTGACAAGAAGACACTAACACTCACCTTCTCGCTCTCAGTGTCGAGTGCAGATGTGGCCTCGTCCAGCAGCAGCACTTTGGGGTTGCGAAGGATGGCTCGGGCTATGGCTATTCGCTGCTTCTGCCCGCCTGACAGCTGCGTACCCTTATCACCTGCCTGGGTGTCGTATTTCTGCTCATCCAAACAAAGGAAAGGACATGATAGTGTTACTGACGTATGACAGAGGTTTGTGGAAAGAAATGTGTCTTTTGTACTGATTATAAATGACAGTGCTGTTTTAGTTGTGTTTAGAAGAAGTTGCTTTTTTTTAAATTGTTTTTTGGAAGAACTGTTTAAACCCAAGTAAATACTCCACCTGTATTTTTATTAATGTAACCCGTAACTTATTATTATTAATGAATTTAAATGTACTTACTTACTTGTGTACATACTCACTATGTTACACATGCAATTAAGTGACATTTGTTGATTAGAAATGGACCAATTTGACCACTGTGTCTAGATTATTTTACCTTTCAAAGTATCAATTTGCATATTTCTTACAAGGAAACTGATGAGGAATTACAGACCAGTCAGATAAACTTCCCTGGTTGTTATGTGCATTAACAATGAAGAATGGGGCACTGGTGTTGAAAAGTAAGATATTTGGTGAATTTTTAACACGGCAAATGCCACAAACAAGATTCAAATTTACCCCCATTGTCCAGAGATAAAGACAGAAACCTGATATCAATGCACAGAAATCTCCAAACCTGGACCAGTACAGTTCAAACCAGACACCACTGGACATAAAAGACTTAATACCACTAAAGATAAAGATAAGAAAGGACTTGGAGCATATTTTATTCTAACAAAAACCCATGACCCTGAGGTGAGCTACATTTGCAGATCTTGTGTAATCACATTTAAACTGACAACATCTAAGAGGAGCCTTGAGATGTTGTAAAGATAAAAAAACAACATCATCTTTGTATTTTTAGCTTCGTCATGAATGAGAATATAACATTAGCAAAGCATCAAAACATCATGGATGAAATGGTTTTTATGGTTATGGCTACCATAAACATGGCTGCCCAAAGTAACCTTCAAAAAAGATCATCAAAGAGAATCTTCTCCTTTTTATACTGTAGTGTGTAGAGCAGTAGTTTCTCATCAAACAGAATCAGCTGTGATCTATAGCAACATTATTCACCCTCAAAGAAAGGTCTGTTACTCAAAGATTATCCCAGAGGCCAAGCTTACAATGTTTCATTTGTTAAATATTAGTACATGTCATCTGTTAATAATCATTTGCTTGTATATTTATACATTTTTAGTCACTAGATGGTTACGTATAGTCCTTTAAGCTTTAAGTTTGTGTGTGATGAACAACATAAAGAGACCAGATATCAGCCATAAAGAGCCTCCAAACCTCACCCAGAAACTGTTTCCACCCTTATTTGTCTCTATGGATATGAATCAGCTGCTCTCCTTTTATTGTTTTATACATCCATTCTGGTTTTATTGAGGCTTTATGGTTTTATTGGGGGTTTTTTTCTCTCTCTTACTCTGTTTTTATTGATCTTTCTTTTGACCTTGTTCTTGGTGTTGCTGTGAGCACTGTGAGCTGCCATCTTTGTATGAATGTATGTGTCACACAAACAAAGTTACCTGTGGCAGGTCTTCTATAAAGTTGTGAATGTTGGCCGCTCTCGCCGCAGCCTCTATCTCCTCCATGGATACGGTGCGGCTGTTGTCTCCGTAGGCGATGTTTTCGGCCAAAGTGCAGTCAAACAGCACGGGCTCCTGGGATACGATGCCTATCTGGGACCTCAACCAGTAGATGTTCAGGTCTTTGGCGTTCATATTGTCCAACATCTGAAGGAGAACATGGAAAAGTGATCAGGCTCTGATGTGTTAAACCTATTTTTTTTTTAATTTTATTTATTTATTTTTTTCACTGAGCATTCACTTGGAGTTTGTAATGTTATAATTTAATCTACTAATATCTCTGTTGCTATATCAGACTAGTGGGAGTGAACAGAAACAGTCATGCTGTGGGTCTGACAGCAACAAAATGAGCTGAAGGAAACTGCAGAGCTGGATGATGATACGGATGTATTCATGAATAAAAAATATATTCAAAACACAAGATTATTCTCATACAAGAAGATAGGACCCTGTGGTAAGACAGGAGACCAGGAGACGGTAATCTAATTCTTCTTCTCTGTCTCTTTAGGCTGGATGAATGGTTAGTGCAGTAATCTAGATAAAAGCTCACGTGCTGCATACATCTCATAACGTCTCAAGGTCCCATCAGCTCAGCGCTGCAGTGTAGTCACTGGCCGGCTAACCATTAGCTAGCTTACAGTAGGTGAAGAGGCATGAGTGTCAGGCAGCTCATCAAGTGGGTGTGTTTGTGTCTTCTCACCACTCTCCCGTCTAATGGGTCATAAAACCTCTCCAGCAGCTGGATGGTGGTGCTCTTTCCACAGCCGCTGCTCCCCACCAAGGCCAGAGTCTCTCCCTTCTTCACTTTCAGATTCAGCCCTTGCAGGATGGGAACATCAGGACGTGACGGGTAGTTAAACTTAACGCTCTCGAAGCTCACATTCCCGTCAAATTTGTCCTGGAGTTTTAGACAGAAGAGTGATATTTTTACAATGTGTTTTGAAAATAATGTGTTAACGTGCGGGGCTTTGTGTTACGTACCGGTGACTCTCCCTCATGTGAAAGATTGTCAATGGCGGGCTGTTTGTTCAACAGCATCATGAGGTGGGCAGCTGACATTTTGGCCTTGGCGAAGTTTGGAGCGAAGGAGTTGGCCTCTCCGACGGCCATGGCACCGAACAGGACGGCCGAAATCACACTGGGAGAAGAAGTCAAATTCACATTACCTTTCACAGTGAAGTCAGGTTAAATGGAATTACATGAGGCTAAACTAACATGACCCGATGACATCAGTGTGTCTACGGTATGTGTTTGTAGATGTTGAGCTTTCTCTGTTCAGTTCAGCTGAGATGATGAATGGGCTGATATGTTTACACCATAGACTGTAGAGAGAAATGTAATGAAGAAAGTGGCTCCCAAAAATGAGGACAATGCAGAGGTGCAAAAAGTATAATACTCCTGACGGCCACTAGATGCAGCTCCAGAAAACTCTGGCTCCAATTCACTCCAATTGTCCTTTTCAATCATGAAATCCTGAGTCAATACATTCTTCCCACAAGTCATTCTGGTGTCATTAGCTAAAGTGAATTCTTATCAGTAATCTGGTGGTCCATCTGAAAAAAACCAAAACATCATGACGTTCAAAAACAGGCATATTGGAGGCGTGGTTAGCTTGATCAACAGTCCTGATCTCCAATGAGACCACCGCTGAAGTCCAGTCTCATACACATTGGGCAGTGATCTTGGGTTTAAGGGTTAGACCTGCCTCCTTACTCCTCCCTTTATATACAAATATGGTCACTTCTGACTCCAAACAACCAACATGGAGACGTTCAAATGCTGATCTCTTGGCTTCAAAATGCAAACCACTTGGTGATGTCACAATTGCTTTATCCATTTCAGTCTATGGTTTACACCATTAAAAACACTCTCAAAATATCATCATAATGTCGTGTCATGTGTGACTCTATTTTGCACACTATAAAATTTTTATTATGTAGTAAAGTCTTGACGTGTGAGGATGGAAAGAACGAATATCCTTTAATTCAACCCTGAAAAAACGTTTTCATTTTTTCAACTCGAAGGTCAGAGGGTCAAACATTCATGGTTCAAAGAAAATGAATTATACTGACTTCAGATATAGATAGATACATAGATAGATAGATAGATAGATTGATAGAGGTACTAGATATCCCATTACTTTTCCTTTTACTCTTTCATTTTCTGTTTGTTCTATATTTCTACATTAAAATCTTTATGCATTATTTTCAATACATTTCCTAGAATACAGCCTGACTTGCTTCAGGTACACGTGTTTGCTGAAAATTCTCCATGTAGGTGAGGAGTCAATATTTCTGTGTTTTATAATTTTATGGTCTTTCAGAAGCTAAAGCATCGATGAACTCTGGACTTCTCCTTTATATAACAGGTGGATAATAAATGAATGCCGTGACTGCTCACAGTAACGACTGGCTGACTATCGACCTGAAACACGTGTGTGTGCGTCTATTTGTGTGTGTGTGTGTGTGTGTGTGTGTCTGCTGGATTACCACAGGTGCATGTGTGCTCTGGGTTCAGAGCCCCCACACTCACCAGGGTAATGATTAACAGTCTTTATAAACAGCCTTTTCCTCTCAGCAGTTTTCCTTTGGTCAGATGTTCCCTGCTGTAATCTACAAATTTACTCGACTGAAATCCTAACTGTTCCACTATTAATCTCCTGATTAAGATACAAGATGCTGTTACGCTGTCTGTGCACTCACAGAAATACTGATTCAACATCCATCCTCCCTTCCTGAATGAGCCAAGCTCCAAAGCGGAAACATCCAGCATAAGCGAAGTAGATCATGGCCTGGGAGAAGGAGAAGGTGAGACCGTATATGTGGGCTTTTTTCTCTGCGTTTCTGTACAGAGAGGAAGAAAAAGTTTCGGTTAATTACATTTCATTAAAATACATATATAAGTCATGCAGGTGATCTGTGGCTAAAACATAATCAGGGGTCGTACTTGTAAGGCACTACAAGGTTTTCGTGATACAAAGACTCAAACTTGGCTTCTCTTGTGAGAGAGGCGACCGTGCGGATATTCTCGATGGCCTCCGTAGCAATCTGTAGAGACATGCCACAAAACGTTAAATCTTGTCACATCAGCTTTGTGCTTATCCTCAGAGAGTCATAAACAGGAGATGTGCACGTGAGTCCTCTCTCACACTGACCTTCCCAGACTTCTCCAGCTCCTTCTTGTCTTCAGCAGCGTGTCCCGTGAGCATCTTCATCTCCACAGCTCCAGCCAGGGCTATGATGGGCACCACAGCCAGGATGAGCAGGGTCAGCTCCCAGCCGTACACTAAGGAAAGTATCACCCCGGTGCCCAGGTTGGCAAAGTTCTGGCCGAGTGTGGCCATACGTACTCCTGCAGCCTGAGCAGACGGTACAGGTGGAAACAAAGAAGATCACTGACTTTATTTTACGCAAAAATCTTTGTTTGTTGTTTGTTGTGTGTCTCCATCAAGTCTTACCCCTTGTACTTGGGCTGCGTCTGTCGCCAGTCTTGTAGTGAGCGCTCCAACGCTGTTTTTGGGATGATCAAACCAGCCCAGATCCTATACAAACACAACAGGGATTAACATTTTCCATAGGCCTTCAGGATAAATAGATATAATACAGCAACAATAAAAAAAACCCTCACATTCATGTTGTTCTGATGGCCAAGCTTTAAAATCCTAAAAAGCCTATTTTTACATCACACATTAATCACTAAATAGTCAGCAATTATTGTCAATAATAAAACTTACTGTAGTTTATTATGAATTTAACATTAAAAAGAGTGTGTGGCATCCAACTGTCATCACTAGTTGATTCAAATTCTGCTGAACCCTTTATATATAGGAACCACAGAGTCCACGATGCAGTTTACATCCCCCTGGTTTTCTTTACGTACCGACAGAAGACATTACTAATTTAGAGGTGGTCAACTCACACAACCACGACTTGGCTTCTTATTTCACTTTGTTTCACACACCTGTCTCATCATGGACTTAAAGGCCCAGAGCCTCAGTTTCAGGGTGAGAACTTCCCCAGATTTACCAAAACAGAAACCCTGGAGAAGGAAAAAAAACCAAAACATAAATAACAAAGACATGAACATTGGTATGAGTGCTTCTTTATACTCAAATACTGTAAAGCTTTTAGTAGAGGATCTATTGTAACATCACACTGTACACTGTATTCTTGGTTGTTTAAGATTAGAAGTAAAATGAACTTGGGTCTGAAGAACATGGTGAAGAGACAGTTCAACAACGTGAAGTTTCGAGACAACAGATTCCACTTTCAGCTCAAATACAGCAACACCCAGAATTTGTTAACTGAGGAAAACTTGTAGCCTGGTTCTGTCTGTTTTCACATTCATTGTTTAAAAGTGATTAAACAAACAAGATATAACAATTTGACAAAATATTAGTGAGCTTTAGAGGTGCTTTATCCACTGGCTCTTCTACTCCAGTGGACAAAGCAAGCCTAGTAATTCCCTTGTTTTCCTCGTGTTTCTGATTGTTTCTTATCTAACCTAAGTGATCTCATAGTAAATCAAATTTTTCTATCAATACAATATCTATACTGTTGAACAAATGGGTCAAAATGGGCATGTGTGTGCATACCTGCAGAAACATGGTGACAAAGGACACACCTCCAATAGCAACAAACATGAGGGAAAAAAAAATGGATCTTTCCCTGACGAGATCTTTATCTGGATTTGCAAACACCTAAGAGGAGATAAAAAAATGTTATAGGTTTCTACACAGTCTATCAAAATAACTGTTGTGGTACAAAGGGACTAACGTACAGTGATGATCTTAGAGAAGAGGACAGCAAACAGAGGCTGTATGACTCCATTGATGATGGCACTAATGGTTCCCACCAGAATGTAAGGCCACTCAGAGCTGTTGAGACGCATCACTTTAAAGAACGACACTGGGGGAACGTTTTCATCCTGAAGGGACACAGAGAAAGAGCAGAGTCAGAATCTCCATCCTCCTACCCTCACTATTGTTTTTCTTTGGGACGATATTCAGAAAGTGGGACGATGGGAAACTGAATCTGCCTGAATGTGCGGATACGATGGAGGGATCAGGAAACCATGAGCCAAACATTATTATCATTCTTTAGATGGATCATTTGGAACAGACACAAATGTTTTGAAAGGATATTTGCTTTCACACTTTTTCTCCAAAGGCTGTTTGATTTGTTGATATAATACTTGCTGTAGCCATTTCTGAAGTCTCCAAATCCCAGAGACACTGTGCCACATCTCACCTCCTCCTCCACCTTGTCCTCATCACACTTGAACTTTTCTTTCTCCTCTTTGTCTCCCTCCGAGGCAGCGAATGATGAGCCTCTCGTGGACTTTCTCCTGTACAGCCCAGAATCAGAAAAGGTCTTGACCAATGGGCTCTTCTCGTCTGCAGATGGCTCATGGTCCTCCTCCCCCTCCTCGACTTTCTGAAAGGTCTGTGGTGGGGGAGAAGTGGAAGGAAACCACCAACACAAACAATATCAATAAATGACTGTGAACACAGTTTCCCCTGAAATCCACCTGGGGTTGCTGAGTGTGTGTGTGTATCTTACCTGCATGGTGACCAGTGTGTGGTAGACTCCCTCCCTCTCCATTAGCTCGCTGTGAGACCCCAGCTCTACAATCTCACCCTTAGTGAAGCCAGCAATGACATCAGCATTTCTGATGGTTGAGAGGCGGTGAGCCACAATTAGTGTGGTACGACCCAGTCGGACCTGCACACAAAAATATTATAGACATATATATGTGATTGACACACATATGTGTGTAATATATGCATATAGTTTTTTCTATTTATCATTGTCAACAAGCATTCACAGAGCACACATCTCCAGCTGTACTCGTGCTACACACTGAACCGTGTTGCCCTCTTGTGATGAAATAACAACAATATTGTAAAACATTCATCCATTATAAGACATACAGGTTTTCAGGGATTCCTGAATTTTTTCTCTTAAATAATACAATAACTTTCCAAATAAAATAAAATTAAACATAATGAAATGAAATCGGTTCAGTATTTTTTCTGTAATGTTGTTAACAGACAAACCAATAAGCCCATGCAAAAACACAAGTGTGTGTGTGTGTTGTTTACATTTATCTAAAATAATCATACAGTGTGTGAATCTGTGTCAAAGCCTGTATCGGTGTGTGTGTTTGTACCTTATCCAGTGCAGCTTGCACAATAGTCTCACTTTCTGCATCAAGAGCAGACGTGGCTTCGTCCAGCAGAAGGATTTTGGGGTTGCGGACTAAAGCTCGAGCGATCGCTATCCTCTGCTTCTGTCCTCCACTCATCTGAGTCCCTCTGTCTCCAACCAATGTCTCAAACTTCTGCTCAACAACAAGAGTCTCAGAATTAGCAAGTGATGATCATAGGTATTATTCACAAGCACAGAGGACAAGGAGCCATAAGTCAGTCCTACGTCAGGAAGGTTCATGATGAAGTCGTAAGCGTTGGCCTCCTTGGTGGCTTGTTCGATCTCTTCCTGCGTCACGTCAGGTCGACCATATCTGATGTTCTCAGTGATGGTGGTGGCAAAGAGGATGGGCTCCTGGCTCACCACTCCGATCATCTCCCTCAGGTAGCGGACGTTAAGAGAGCGGATGTCATGACCATCAATACACACCTACAACGGTCACGCCAACAGATGCAGCACTCAGTTGAAATATTTATTGTCACTGCCCCGTTTACATTAATTCAATTTACTACAAGTATAATTTATATCATTGCTCATCTTTTACCACAGCAGACCATATTATCTATAGACTTTCCAGACAACTACTGATTATGTATCATCTCCACTTTAAAAAAAAACAAAACATTGACAAAGTCACGCCTGATATTCATTGTTCATTTAATTTTGAGCAAATTCTTGAGAAAAAGACTTTTCAAGCTGTTTTTCATATTCTTGTAAAACGAGTGGAAATACAGGCGTCAAATGAAGGTGTCAGATAGGACCAAAAAAAGACAATATCTGCATTATTTTTTGAATTGTTGTGAGTCTGACAGTGTTTGTGTAGTGCAGTGTCCTCAGTGTGACTCACAGATCCATCCTGAGGATCGTAGAACCTCTGCAGCAGCTGGATCGTGGTGCTTTTTCCACAGCCGCTGCTGCCCACTAAAGCAATGGTTTGTCCACTCGACACACTCAGACACAAGTTATTTAATATCTACAAATGATAACGATGTCAGTTATGAGATCCAATTTGTTACAACACAATGCCTGTGAATTATTCTCTCATTCAGAGTCGAGTGTCGGAGGGGAACGTACTTTGACGTCCGGCCTTGAAGGGTAGGTGAAGTCCACGTTCTTGAACTCTATGTTCCCTTTGATGGAGTCGGGCTTATGGCCATCCTCTGAAAAGCTGTCGATGCTTGGGTTCTGTGAGAGAAAACAGTCAACAATTTTTCATTAACTTCTAAAACTCAGCTACGTTCTGGTTTGTAGTTTGTCCACTGCAGGATCAAGAGCACAATTCTTATCATAACCTCAAACAGACAATGGGAGGAAGGCTGTTAGCCCTCCAGCTCAGGGTGAATGTATTTAACAAGGCTTGTGTTTATTTCCACAGCTCTTTGTGTTTCTACTAACACACACACACACACACACACACACACACACACGCTGTGTCTTATTCTCCCTCCTGCTCTGCTGCTGAGAAAGTTTGAGCTTTGTGTTGATGGATGATTTGAGACTGTTACATGTCCCGCTTGGATGACCTTGCTAATTCACATGAGACAGTAAAATTTATCATAGAAGACCTTTGTATCTTACAGTAAAAGACAAGTGCAAGATATATGATACAGACACAATACAAAATAAAACAATGCAAGCTGCCAGGCCGCCTTTCAAATGTGTTCACGGTGTGAAGTACAACAGGAGTAATTCAAGTAAAGATAGCAAAACTGAAAAGCCTCAAAGCCAAAGTCTCCTTCAACTTCAACCTTTGACAAGGGAACAACTAAAAAGGCCTGAGAGGAAAGCTCATATTTTTTCAGTTTTGCTTGAGGTTGTTTGCATTTGTGTTTATGTGTAAACAGATGTGCAACTCCGCCAGCAGTCTGAAGAATCGAGTATGTTTTATCTGCGTTTCTAAACCAACTGGAGTGTGTTGTCCCAGTGAGAGACTAACATGTGCAGTGAAAGCTAAACATAGCCCGGTCCCAGAATAGCTGGAGGCAACACACCGTCAGAAACTACCGTATAAGTGGTTCAGTTAAACAAACTGGTTATGCTTCATATTTCTGTGACTATATGGACCTTCTTAAATTCTACTGTTAGTTCTACAACAAGGAAGCTTTCACCATCTGCACAACTGAATCACACTCTCACATCATTATTATCAGTTTTCAAATTTCATGTACTTTCTGGAAAATAAGTTGAATTCAGTCAGTGGAAGTAGATTCACAGCACAGAGAGAGTTACAGCTGTGCAACATCAACTAAATGATCTGCTGCTTGTTCATTCAAACAGCAGGTGCTCCAATTAGAGCAAAATCCAACATATTATTACTGACTCCAGGTTGTCGGCTGCATCAAAGCAGCGCTCCAGAGGGCCAGAGTAGAGCAGCACGTTTCACTAATACAAACTGACAACTGTCCAGCAGCAGAGATTAAAAAATAAATCTGTGGTATTTTATTTTGACATGTGTGCTCTGGGTCAAAAAATGTCATGCATTCCTTACATGATCAATGATGCTGTACACTTTATACGCAGCTCCACGGGCGCTGGCAAAGGTCTGGATGTTGGGAGACGTCTGTCCCAATGTAAACGCTCCAATAAGCACGACAAAGAACACCTTAACACACACACACAAACTACATGTTACATGATGTTAGCGACATGAAAAGTCATTTTAAGAGTGTCTTTTAAGGTACAAAACAGTTTCAAAATCCAACCATACGTGTCTACTCACAGTGAGCACATTTCCAATAGTGTACTCCCCACTCAGGATGAGTGTGCTGCCGTACCAAAAGGCCAGAGCATAGGATAGGTAGATCATCAAGAAGGTGAAGCCCATGGCGATGTTAGCAGAGACTGCTTTTCTTATTCCCATCCTCTTAGCATCCTCCAAGTTCTTATGATATCTGGATTGCAACACACACACACACACACACACACACACACACAGCAACATTATACAGCTGAAATTAGATTGTAATGACACCAGATTCGTTTGAACTGACATGTGTCAGGTTTGCATCTGTTGAAAACACTAATTCAGTTTCTAGGGAGTTTTATCCACTTACAGCCCTGGGCAAACCTGAGCAATACCCAGTGAAATCACAGTTGTTTTGCCTATCTATCTATCTATCTATCTATCTATCTATCTATCTATCTATCTATCTATCTATCTATCTATCTATCTATCTATTAAATCTGCATTACAAAAGACAGCCATATAACATGTGCACTGTATTTCATATTTCTCTTCAAAATGTAACATGAAAGTAATTATTATTTGAATTGAATTTCTCTTTACACTATTGTAACCTAGTCATTATACCACTTAATAAAGGAGAGATAAAAGGAAGCAGGCCAGTGCAGATGCAAGTGCAGAAACACATACACACAAATATTGCAACACTCACCTCTCAATCTCTTTCTCTTGACCACTGAAGGCAAACACCGTCCTGATGGAGGAGAGCACCTCTTCTGCCACAGCACCAGCTTTTGCGTAGGCAGTCTGCTCTTTTGTAGTGAAACTCGTCAGCACCTGTTGACACGAGGAGAACAGACGCCTGTGTCCTGTGCCACGATCAACATCAACACATATGCACAACATGTAAAAGAGGGACTAACCTTGCTGAAAAGTGCAGCTGAAATGCCCAGTGCAGGGCTCACAGCCAAGATGACCAGAGTCAGCTTCCAGCCTTTGGTGAAGCCGATGACAAAGGATGCAACGAAGGTGGTGAAACCCTGAATGAGCATCCCCGCCTTGTCACCAATGCCCTCTTGGATCTTATAGACATCACTGCACATGTCAATGCAAAAAACATGTCCACTGATTATTATTTCACCCCAACTTTCTATGACAGAAGATGAAACATACATACAAAAAACTATGACTGTTTACTCTTCTATGTGTTTTCTGGGACAGTAAATTGATTTTCCTTTGGTACATATTTTAACAAGGGACCAAGGAAACTGCAAATGATATTCTTCATTATTAGATAATCATATTAACTTTTGAATCATCAGTTATTTGAGAAAACAGGTGTTGCACACTTATTTTACAGTGAATGACTGCATCTTTTTTTTTCTGCAGGACTGACATGATAGGTGCACAGCCTCATATAGAAATCACTACTACACTTTAACTAAGAGCCTGAATATGAAATTGAGTGTGTGATACCCACTCTGTGAGACGAGTGTTCAGCTCTCCTGTCTCATTGACATCGAACCAGCCGATGTCCTGCTGCATGATGCGGTGGAAAAACAACATGCGGATGCGTCTGACCTGCCGCCCGGCGGCCAGGGTCCAGAAGGACACCTGCAGGTAGGCTGCAACCAGCACGACGGCCCCCATGATGGAGTAGCTGATGGCAAATCTGGGAAAAGAGAAGTGACACATACAGTTTAACTTTGAATTCACTGGACAGCTAGCTCTGTGGATGTTATACTGAGCATGTGAAGTCTTACTGTGTCATGTCCTTTTGTAAGGTGCTTTCTGTCTGATCTGGAGACACAAACATCACAAAAGACATAGACATATTACTTTTTAATTATTTATTTCAGTTAGTTGTGTGCACCCACCCCGGGAAATCTGAAAACTCACTTGGGTGAATTGGGTAGTCTCCTGTGGGGATTGGGAAGCCTGCGGTGGGGATCGGGATCGTTGAGGCGTCCTGTATAAAGCTGTCTGTCATGTCTCCAAAGACAATACACATGAGAGGAAGCACGACACCGTTGAGCATGGCCATTACTGTCCCAACAACGATCATCAAAATGTCCAAGCCGTCTGCAAACCTGAACTACACTCACATAAAAGAGAAAACAAGACCAAAGAAAGGAGTTTGAATGAAGAAATCAGAATGGAAAAAAAATCCACCTCATAGGTGCTATTCTCTTCTCACAGCAGGGGACTGGTGGAGTTCACCCAAACAACGGGAGGATGTGCCGCACTCCCATCCTCTCCCAACTTCCTCTCTTACCTCACACACGCACACAAACCTTATACACACACACACACACACACACACACACACACACACACCTTGCTGTTATACTTGTAAAATTATACCACTTACAGTCTTACAACACATCTTACATCAGTCTTTACCCACTGACCTCAGGCTAATTTAAAAAAACTGCTTTTCCTGTTTTATGTTCCTTACACACACACACACACACACACACACACACACACACACACACACAGAAAACAGCAGAGAGAATCATACAGCAGAGAAAGTCAAAAGTCCAGTACAGAATCTTGTCTCTGAGGAGATCACAGTGTGATGGCTGAGCTTACCACAGTGATGGGGCCGACCATGGGCATCTTTGGCGCATCTTCTTTTTTCTTCTTTTTATTCTTTTTGTCATCTTTTTCACTTCCTCTGTAGGACCCATATGTAAAAATTACAATGTCAAACATATATTCCAGTTTGTTTTCATTCCACCTCCACATAGCAATCCTCCCCATTTATCAATTCACTTGTTCATTCAAAATGTTCCTTATTGTTAGCATCACAATATATTTACACTACTCATGCAGAATGGTACAAATAATATAGTTATTTCTATGTTTTATTCATACTTAGTATCTGAAAAGTATCCAATTGTACACTGCAGAAGAAGAAAAATTAGAAGTGTCTAAGCAAAGTACAAGTATCTCATAATTAAGCTGAAGTGCAGGACTTGATCAAATATACTGATTGTATATTTCTACTTTCCACCAGAGATGAACTGATGTTTAAAATCCTCACTCTGTTTTAAACATATATATAATATATATTTTACCCTAAATCTCCATTTTGTTCTTGTTTGGCTGTGGACAGCACTTCCATCTCGTCCTTTTCCTCCATGTCTGGGTCCTGTCAGAGGGAGAAGAGCCTATTTACATTTTCATAACTAAGTCTAAACACAGTGCAGCACCTTTTCCTAAAGTAAAAAGCTCCACAAACCACAGAGAAGCTCCCAAGGATTCAGATCTGCTGAGCTCAGTGGGCGGTTAATTGAATTGAATTGTTATATTACAGTAACAAGTGGATTAAAAAAAAATCTCGGTGTCACTTTCAAATACAAATAAAAGGGAATAAAAATAGTTTTATACCTAAACAGAGCTCCTGACTCACCGTTTCCCTGCCGCTGTCCTGTCCTTCTTGGTCCTCTGGTCAATTTCGATAGAGATGTTGATCACACACGCCCACAGTAAATTATGTCCCGTCCTTCGCCCTGTCCTCCTTCCTCTCCTCCTCCTACTCCTCCTCACGTGGCTTTCTGTTCTCTATTTCAGGAGGAGCCTCGGTGGGAAGTACTAGTCCTGCCTCTCCTCACAGAAATACACTCATAATATTCCTGAATGACGGTGCAGTGAGAGGCTGTCAGACGGAGAGTGCCGCGATCATATTAGACGAACGAGGCTTCACTGGAGACAATTGATTACACGTCTGTCAACATCAGGCAGGGGCGCGCGTGGAGGGTTTAGGGCCGCGTGCCCGCTGCAGCCACCACCACTACTCCAAGTTTATTCTTAAAGTTTGCACGTTTGCACATTCATTGCTGATATTGTACATATAGTTGATGTTGCACACTACTTTACACAATATACATACATAGTTTATTCTGTTGCTCTGTTTTATCTGTGTAGTTATATAATAATATTACCAAGATTATTACTGTTGACTGTCAGCCAATTTCCAGTCATCTCAACACCTGCAACAGCCAATAAAACGCTAATCATTATTTATCATTGGCTACTTGTTCACAACCTTATTGGCTTGTGATCCCTTTTAAAACAGCAGTTGTTTGTGCAGCGCCCATTTGTCATGAGTCTTTCCACCTCCAAACTTTCTTCTAAGATTTCATGTAAATACTTGTGGCTCAAGTATAAAGGAAAGTTAAAAAAAAATTAAAGAAAACAAAATGGAAATTTAAAATATAGACAACAACAAAAACATCATCACAGGGAAAATTATGTCTTATGTATCTCTGTATAATGTAGTTGCAATTGCAATGTTCATTTTAGGTAGATGGTACTACACCAGTTATTTAATTTTTTATAATTGAAGATATCTGGATAATTTCTACCATGCAGTGGATGTGTTTGTCTGGCAGCTCAGTCATTTCTCATCAGCCATTTCTAATCATCTGGAGAGCTACAGTCAAACCTGTAACAATAGGAACAGCTGTCTTTATAAACACAATATAGAAATGACTATGAGTATGACAAAATAATCAAATAAATAAATAGCTACAACTGCAAGCAATCCATGCTCCCCTCCATGTCTCTCAGTGTTTATATCATAGATATACAGTGGTATATATACCTGAACTATAGACCCTCCTACAAGACCAAATCATTTATATTAACAGTTAAGCTATTTGTATAGAAAAAAATACAAAAAACGAAACATGAACTTATTCTTCTCATTGATCCCACCCATAAACATGACCAGTACAGGTTGTTCAGGGTATTCAAAAAGAAAGAAAAAGGAAACAAACCTCTCTCCCTCTGTTTTCTGTCAGACATGGTACAATCCACTAACCCCCTACTATACTGGAAGCTCCCACTTCCTGTTCGACAGCCTGGACTTTTAACCGGGTGGTGATAAGAGATGCTGCACATAGATTTAAACATCAAAAACTGACAAATAATCAAAGTATGAGCTCAGTGTTTAGTTACGTCTTCAGTATTTGAATGATGACAGTGTGCGACTGAATCTATCTGTATGTAGATGCAGCATTATGACCCTTACATAAGGTCATAATGTTGCCTCTGTGTGGGTCAAAGGTACAGTAGCCAGGGCAAGTCACTGACATCATAACTACAACATCATATGGGAGACACAGACGTCAGTGAAAGAGTAATCAAAATCCTGTTTCTGATTTGTTTAACAGTCACATTATGTCCATGATGTCTCCTGTTAAAATTTAACATTGTGTGATTCACTGATAAAGCACCATGAAGACCAGGACTTTATATTATTCCTTCATAATAAGTACAGAATAGAAGTACAAAGTATACAATAAAAGTAAATTACATTGTGGACTGTTGCTCTTGTAATACAGCTGCTTAGCTTTGACTCATGTTTAGACATTTTTTTTTCACAGCAGGAGAGAATTATCTTATTATCTTTATTATCTTACCTTTAGCAACTTCACCATCATAAATGAAGGTTATCACATGTGCAGCACTGTGACATTTGTCTTTTTACTGCTGCTGACACTGTGAGAAATGTTACTAAGGTGGTCTGAGAGTGCTGCGATTGACATCCTCTAAAGTGCACGTACTGGATGCACAGAGGTTAACGTGGTCTGAAACTAAAGCCACATACAGGAAATTTACCAGAACATGTCAGCGCATGATGCTGCTGTTCTAGTTTTGTTTCCCTGTTATTACT
Organism: Pseudochromis fuscus; assembly: GCA_900323345.1. Lineage (NCBI taxonomy): Eukaryota > Metazoa > Chordata > Actinopteri > Pseudochromidae > Pseudochromis > Pseudochromis fuscus. Next base: position 34,982 of record OOFC01047504.1, read on the forward strand.
CAAACAGCTGTGTAGCAAAAAGTGACAGTCTAATTAAATCTCTAAATTGTTATTTTTAAATTTGACAGTTGTTTCCCCTCTCAGTTCAGGACACAGTTAATATATATATTTAATGACCCGTAAAATACGTCTATCAGTGCCTCTACAGCTTCTCATTATGACCAATATAACACTGCACACATTGTATTCTTTAATTTTTTTTGTATTTTGTGATTTTAATGTGTAATCTAAAGAGTAAAAATGTAGAAATGTGGCCTGCCATGACTTTGAGGAAACACAAATAGTAAGTTCTCATCGTCATGTGTCAGTTTTTGTCCTGGTTAAAAGACAGAGTGGGGTCACACAATTATAGACTCATATAAATTGTGGCGCAAGTTACTGAAAGTGTGACTGACATCGAACAGGCAGGTGGTCCACACACTCTTCTTCCCTGTTAATAGAATAAACACTCTCAACTACAGGTCCAACCTGTTTCTACAGGTACTTTTCTTGAGGCTAATTAAGTTGCCAACCAAAGATATAAGTTGAACAGTAACTTTGGGTTAAAGAGAAATATTTACTTATCTTTGTTACTGCTTCTTATGTAATGTCAACGGGGTGAACCAGAATTGAGTTTCAATTAAATAACAGAACATGAATATCAGCAGGTCATGTCTTTGTATGACAGGTGTACTGTTACTTTTTACTAGTTTGTCATGAATTTACAACAAAGAGTAATTTTCCATCTAAACTTTTCACAATTTTTTATATCAAGAAAAAGTTAAAAAAAAAACCCAAAATAACAGAAACATTTAATCCAGGACCTGATATTTATCTGTATAATGTAGCTGGGCTTGAGTTAACATGAGTTTTTTGACTTTTCATTACAGTTTGGTGTGTCTGTGGGGTTCAGCCTGTCAAATTCATTCATTCATTCGTCTTCTATACAACCTTATCCAATCAGGTCTCGAGGGTCTGCTGGAGCCTATCCCAGTTGGCAACGGGTGAGAGGGCAGGTTGTCAGGCTATCCCGAGGCTGCGTCAAATACTCGTTATATTATTTTTTCACCTAATTTACACAGACAAAAAAAAATTCTAACTTTCAAATATAATGTAATCAAACACAGCAACACTACAGACAGAATCCCCTCAAAATTATCAAACATCTTATTGTCAAAAAAAAGTGATTTTATAAAGTTGTTGCATTGCACTCTCCAAGAATTTATGGTTTTCCTGGACACTCATCATAGAAAGACTATAAATTACCAACTGGGCTTGATGAACTGCGGTGGATGATCCATCACTTACATAAAATTAACAATACAACACAACCAGCACCCTGCTTAAATGTTCAAAAAGTACAGCAGGCAATGGTCAGTTTGGCCCAGCTCCAGCAGTGTAATATTTAACCAATTAACAAAGTGGGAACCACACAGTTTACTATTTAACCACACTTTGCTTTTTATCTGAACAGTAACTTGTTCCTACAGCTCTGCTTTTCAAAGGCAGTGAAGAGCACGGTGCAATGTAGAGGTCTGAAAATGGAGGAATACAACCACCAACAGTGTCATCTGCCAGAACATGGGAACAATCTCCAGAAGTGATTGAGATAAATAATCCATGGATCTGATGTTACAGAGAACTCTGCTGTTTTTATTTACAACCACTGGATGGCGCTCTCCTCCTTCATTGTGCCTTCACTGAATTTCGTCTGCAGCAGTGGTGGAGAAAGTACTCACACTTTACTTAAAGTACAAATACACCAACAAAAAAATATGTACTCTAGTAAAAGTCAAAGTACCACATCAACTTTTAACCTTTACCACATTAACCTAAAAGTAAGTAAGTATTTGCAATCAAATTTACTTAGAGTGTTGGAAATTAGCACATTACCTGAAGCTGTTGTCTATAATATCATTAAGACCCGAGTGCATGTACCAACCCAGGCTACCATTTTAATTACAAATGCTTCAGGTAATGCTGCCAACAACACTAGAAAACAAGTTCACAGATTTCCCTTTTACTATTGATTAAATATCAAAATAAAAATAATATAGATAAACAAGCAGCAATGTGACTGTAATGTATAACACAACTGTAGAAATGTATTGGAGTAGAAAGTAGAATTATTTATTTTTCGATGTAATGTAGTAAAAGTGAAAAGTACAGACAAGCAGATTTTTTTAAGTAAATACAGATACATGAAAATGGTACTTAAGTACAGTAACAAAGGACTTGTACTTCATTACATTCGACCCCTGGTCTGCAGAAAAGGTAAACCAACATATATATTCAAAATCAAAACTCAGCATTACAACATCTCCTATCTTTAGAGGCACCTCAGAAAACAACACGATGTAAGTGATTTTTAATCATCTATTTACCTCTTCACATTGATTATTTTTTCTGGATCATTTACAACTTTCTTTATTCACGTCAAATCCAGTCCATGTCAGAACATGAACGCAAATAACTGCATGAAATGAAGTGAATATGACATAAACAAGAACAAATGTGATGTGGTCAATAGCCTTTATTTAGAAAATGTGAGCACCTTATAGATATACTTTATTATTCTGTTTAATTGTACTTTATACCTCATAATTATACAATGAATATAATACAGTTATAAATAAATCCTGATGTCCTTTAAAATCACAAATGAAAAAACTACAGTGGACATAACCAATGGATTACTGTAACGCTGATTAGATGTCACGTTTTCTTGGAAAATCTGGCAATCTCCCATTGGATTTTTGAATAAATTTCCCCAGAAATGTATTATGCAACATAGAACATGCAGACATGTGCTCAACAACTCATCGTAAGTGACAGTATCAGGTATAAGATACATAAGATTATATGATACATACATGTAATATCAAACAAATATCAAGATTTAGAGTAACTGACCATGTGTAGCTTCCAAATTCTGATTCAAAATGGTGGCGTTGATAAAATCCTCCATGATGAGGGATCCCTGACTTTCAGAGAGGGATATCTTAGTTGTATGAGCTGTTCATTTTCAGACATTCCCATGAATTGTTAGTTTATGTCACAATCTATTCCACAAAAATGTATTTTTTTTTGTTTTTTTTCTGTTTCAGGTTGGGGTTCAAGTTTTTGATTCCTTCACTCTTTATACTTCGCTGAAACAATGGGATTGGTTATTTACAAGAAAAAAAAAATTGTAGTCTAGTGTCTATACTAAGTAAACCCATAGACTGTAGTTAGAGATGGACAAAGTAAGCGTGATGTCACCCATTGGTTTATGGACTCCCATTTTGAAGCCAAGAAATCTGCATTTGCAAATGGACATGTCGGTTGTTTGGATCCAGAAGCTGACCATATTTGGATATGATGGACGGAGTGAGGAGGCAGGTCCGACCCTTGAACCCAAGATCACTGCCCAGTGTGTATGAGACTGGACCTCAACGCTGCTCTCTTCGGAGACCAGGCTTGTTGAACTAGTTAACCACGCCCCTTAATATTCCCCTTTTTGAAGCCTAATATCTACTTAGTTATGATTTTTTTTTCAGATGGACTACATCACTGATAAGATGAACTGACTTTAGCTAATAACATCAGAATGGCTCGTGTAAAAAATGTTTTGACTGAGTATTACATGATTGAAAAGGAAATTGGAGCCAGATTTTTTTTCTATAGCTGGCATCTAGTAGCCATTGGTTGTATTGCATCTTTTTGCACTTTCGCATTGGCTTAATTGTTGAGCTCCTTTTGCTTCATTTATTTGAATATACAGTCTACGGGTAAGCTATAATAGCTATAGCTAAATTTCGGAGATGAGGTCATCTGGCTTTGTAGGCTCTTATTTTGAAAGTTCCAGCAGGACCTCCTCACTGCATCTGACTTGTCGCAGGTTTGTGTGCAACTACAGGCTGTGTGTGCAACCCTCCATCAGCTGAGCAGCTCGTGTTCCTCGGAGGTGACGGTGGGAGCTGGTC
>OOFC01047505.1:0-31650 GCA_900323345.1 Pseudochromis fuscus
TGGGATGCAACACATTTCCACTCTTGTGACTGCACAGCAACACTAATCAACTTCTTCAACTATCTTATCTTGTCTTATCTTATCTTATCCAACAGCACCCTGCAGCTTTCTCTCACCCTGCAGCCCACCCACATCCACCTGCAGCCCCCTCCAATAAACCAGTGACTGGTCGACAGCACTCTGTGGCTTGCCCTCAGCTTCCAATGGTCCACCCTCAGCACCTTCCAGATCACTCACAACAGCTTGTTTCCCCGCAACAGCACTCAGCACCAACTCCACAGTCTGCTGCCGTCCTTACTTTGCATTGCAAAGCTTTTGCACAGAGTTGGTGGACAACAGGTGTCCAAAAGTTTTTGCTTCTTTTGAGAATGAGTGATGAAATGTGTTCTCATTGGGATGTGAGCTTGGCCTTGTAGTTGTTTTATCTTGTAGTTCTGGCAGCTCTTCAACAGCCTTTCTATGTTCAGTTTTGCTTATTACTGTTCATGATGCTGTTGTCTGAAATCCATTGTATGTTGGTATAATTAAAATATACCAAAGTACAGTACAGCATTTTTTGCATGTTTTTTTAGTACTGTGAGAACTCAAGAACTTTCACTTAAGGATATTTGGCAGAGCAACTTTCATGTGTAGTTTATATAGCTCAGTTGAGGAGAAGTAACAAACCATACACTTGGATGTGTAGTGTAATGCCACATCAATTCTAACAGACCAATATCTGTGGTCAATATTTATCATTATTGAGGATGCTATATCTAAGAGGTCAATAGGTTCAGCTCAGGATGTCAATGTCGGCATTCACCTTAGAGAAACAGTCCAAGGAGGTAGAAACGTGTATCTAATGCAATTCAGAGTGGAACCACATACACTGCCAAATTACAGGTTGTGACCAGGAGCATAAGACAGTAGGAAATTTCTGCCACAAATATATTTTTAAGTATCTATTTTGTATGTTTGTAGAATTATGTGTTTATAAAAGTATTTATATTGTCATGATTTATTTATCTTAAGGTTGATTATTTTACATAATGATCACACAGCATAGTTATCTAATTTGTTAAATGCATCCTCATTTTAATACGCGGGCAAAGTCCGCTTCCCAGGAGTCAAATGTTTGGCTGAGTTAAATGTTGGATTCAGCCAATTGCACGCTGACGTTGAGCTCCGCCCCAAATGTTGAGCTCTGCCCCAAACTGCGGGCTGCAGTCAGGGGTACTTGTTGTATTCTGGCAGTGGAGTTAAAGTCTCAAAGATCTTTTTTATGCCCGGTGGTGGCCCCTCTGGAGATAATGGGTAACTCTTTTTGTGTGTCTGAACCAAAGTAACATTTACTTACAAATCAAGCAGCAGAAATCCTCCACACTGCTTCACACACAGGTGAGTTACAGGTGTTTCTTTAGAAGAAAATCTTCATTGCCATTTTAAGATATCACTGCTCTGCTCCATCTTCACCCCAGAATCCACTCTCTGGGTTTAACTCTGTATATCTCTGAGGGGAGAATATATTATAATCACTCCTCACTCTGTACTGCGTGAAGCTTGGTGTTTTCTACTGGCTGAATGGTGAGCTGGGAGCCTATGCGGATTCATCATAGCTATTTGAACTCCATGGATGAAAATGAGAGGCTGACTGGACTTGGTAATGATTGGGGAAAGACAGTTACAAACTGACCCGTTTGTCAGAGGTTGTAAGGTGCTGTGTTTCATTATTCACATGAGGCTGTTTGTATGGGAAAACATCAGGTTTTGTTAAAAGTGATTCAGGTTTTCCTCCTGCTGAGGCAGTTCTCCAATAGATGAGCTATAAACTGTGATGGCTGTAGAGTTTGACCTCTCAGGTTTTCTATCCTGTATGGAAGCATCTATATTTGAAATGTTTTCCTTTCACTTTAATTTGTCACCTTCTACAGTTTTATTCCCTCCTGTATTAGCATTTATGCATTAAGATAAGTGCTGCTGTTGAGAGCTGAGCAGACTATGAAGAATGTGGGAAAATACTACAGCTATATGAAGGGGTGTTTATTTAAACGTACCGTTTGTGGAACAGAGTTTTCTCTTCATGCATTCCATGCACCTAATAGAATTTGAAGGTACCTTAAAGAATGTCTTGTGTGTATAGTGACTGCCTGTCTGTGGGAACCAATGATTGTGTATATGGGCTGATTACCATCTGTTTACCTATTTATATGCATGCTGTTTCTGTCCTTTGATGTTTTTTCTGACTTTCTATCTCTGACATCTCTTATGTTTAAGTCTTGTTTCTCTGAATGCCTGTATACGTCTCTGCCTCTATAACTCTGTAAGTTTACTTCTGGGTTTGCCTGTCCATGTTTTTTCTGTCTCTTATTTTTCTGGATGTCACTTTCCCTCAGATGTGTCTATTTCCCATCATTCTGTTTTCTCACATCCTCAGTCGGTCTGAAATCTGCATTTCAGCAAACAGCTAGGCCTTTTCTGTTTACAAATACTTTCACTGAAGCATGTATCTTTATTTATTTCTTTTGAGCAGCTGCTGAATCTGCAATCTCCCTGTAATACTCTGACACATAAAAATTTTCATGCTTGAGAAACAGAGTAAGTAGAGGAGGCTTTAAGAAAATACAAATGTATGAAAGAGCCAAACAACAGCAATGATACCAAAAACAAACGGTAAATAACAGAAATTAACCTACCCATACAAATACAATAATTTTCTATAATTACAATACAGTCAGTACTTTTGATTTTACACAAGATCTTTTATAATGTTTTGTTTTGCTGTGATGCTTTTTAATGTTTAATGAAAGATACTTACACATGTAACAATTGAACCGATAACAAGACATTTGTTATGAAGAACAAGATAATGTAACTGACAGTTAAACAAATCCATGTCAAATGTCACAGTCACAGAACCTGTGCTACACTTTAATTCTCACTAATTGTGTTAATGGCCATTTACTCTTAGATGTTTGAAACCTTTTACATTTGACATGTAAATTCTGTCTATTCTAGTTATTTTACTATTATTTTAATTTATGCATCAATACGAGAATAATGTATAAAATTAAAAAGAAAAAGAATACAGAGGTGAATATTTGAATCACTGTCCAGAAACTGTATCCCAAACATTCACAGAAGAATACTAAGATATAAAACACACCTTCATGTCTCCGTCCTGCAGACATAGACCACAGTATAGACCTACTTTTTAGTTCACCTGCTGCCTAAGTAAAGCTCAGAACACAAAGTGATGCGACGAAACTGGAAATCAGGTCAACTTTTTTTTTTTTACAGTACAGAAGTTTTACTGAAGAGATTAATTACAGGGGTCTATATCAGCACTCTGAGATAGTTACACTTGTAAAAAGGTGCCTCTGATTCTGAATACCTGAATGAAAAATTATAACACAGTGTGATACAATAAGAGCACAGACAGCAGTGTGTGGGACAGATGGGAGAAGTAAGTGTTAGACTTTCAGCACCATGGACAGAGAACGAGTTCTGTCCCTTCACAAAAAAACTCAAATGCACTAATTTTACTCACAAAGCAATGAGTTCAGTATTCATGAGGAATCTCCCTTTTTTGGGATAGCTTGAGATAGATGGACTGATATAAATACTCAATATAAATAATATTAGTGCTTGGTAATATCCTGTAAGTCCTGTAGAAATAACTTTGCTATGGATGTGGACGTGTACATGTCCACATGAAACACACAAAACAACTCATTTATTTACACAATGCACCAGTAACATTATTGTAGATTAAGAAGAACGCTAAATTACAGATCCAGGGGAGGGAGGAGATATTCTGAGACAGAAATAAAAAGGTCCAGGGTAAAAACTAAGATAAACAAAAAATAAGCTAAATAAAATATTCTCTGAGATTATAAAATCATAACCTTGTGAGAAAGAAAAAAAATGTGTTTTTTGGTCACAGACATTTTACAAAGTTAGATCAACCAAACTGACAGAATATTCAGAGATTTCTTTATTCCTCAAATGTTTGTTTTTAAAAATCTATTTCCAACATTATAGTCTGAGATTATTGAAGGTTTTTCTGTGTAAACTTGAGTCTTTTTTCTTTCTTGCAAATAGAGAAGGTCAAAGTCAGACCTTTTTTTCCTGATTGTTTTTCTTCTCTGCCTCCTGACTCTATATTATTTTTAGGTATTGTTTTTTCCTGGTGTTTTATTCTTAACTTTAGTACTCTGCACTGTAGAGACCTAACTAAAACTACAGCATGACATTTTGGCTGACACTAAGCAAGTACTAGCATGATGCAGCATAAAATCTACACTCACAAACTCAACGGTTTTATGTTGTTAAATTGCTCCATTTCAGAAAGCTATTTAAATAGAACATCGAGAAAGTCCTTGAATTCAGAGCCTGAATAACATGCAAGTAAACTGCCACAACACTCTGTGAGTATGGTTTGGACAGAGAACAGTGTTACTGAGATGATGATGTTACTAAGACAATCTCCTAACTCACCAAACTTTGTTGAGCTTGCTGTGATTGTGCCTTAAAAATGTCAACATCAGACTGTGTTTAAATCTTCAGCCCACACTGTGAGCTGTCTACAGTCGTGTCTGTATGTGCTGAGAGTCTGTTCCTGGTGAATCTTGGTAAAAAATCAACAACCCAACCGTGACTCATGCTCTGGTCCTACAGTTCGCTGTCGGCTCTTACAGCAGCGCCAACGAGGCAAAACCCTAACACTCCCCACCAAAGCTGTCAAAAGTCATTAGTTCACCCCCAATCCAGGGATGGAGCCATACTGCACACATGTCCCTTCTGGGCCACCATCTAACAGTCTGTGGTTCACAGGAAGGAGCCGAAACAACAGCGAAAAGCACTGTGTGGTAAAAATAGACCGCTGATACAGTATATTCACGCCTGCCTGCCTTTTCAGGATTTGTGGTTGTCCCCAAAAAGTTATATGACTCAGTTGTGTAGTGTGTGTGTGTCTGTGTGTGTGTGTGCGCGCACATGTGTGTATGTGTGAGTGCAGGGAGACAGGCAGTGTCATATGTGGTATTTATGCTGGCTCACACCTGTGTGTTCGCTCTGTCTGAGAGAGGAGGAAGAAGTGGTCCAGTAGAACAGTTGTTGTTGTCATGTGTCCCTCCTGGTTATTTTGGCACCAATTCAACTTTGTTTTGTCATTGTTGAAATATGAGTTTGGAAGTGGTAAGGACAATGTTTAGAAAGAAAATCAGCAAAAATGAGGAAAGAAAGGTGCTTAAGTCTCTTTTATGTGATTTTAACCAATGGAATGACTGCCCCACTGACTTCCAAGATTCATGGCACAAGGTCCAAAAGGACTGCAGGTTCCTCCCGACTGGGTAGTAATCATGTAGGTTACCTTCCTTAAAAAAAAGAAGTGTATTTTAAAATGTATTTAACTTCTAGTACAGCACTTTTACTTTGTAGTAGAGCTCTCCAGTTCTTACAACACGCAGTTTCAAAACAGGGTAACAGCCATAGACTGTACATAAAAATGGACGAAACAAATGTGACATCACTCATTGGTTTGTGGACTCCTGTTTTGAAGCCCTCAAAACAGTGTTTGCATGTCACCATGTTGGTTTATTGGAGCCAGAAGTTGACTATTTGGATATGAAGGGAAAAATGAGTTGGCAGGTGTAACCTTTGAACCCTTGCCTATGAGGTCACCAACACCAGCTGGACCTCTGTCAACTTTATGCTAACAAAGTTAGCTTTCATCGTTCAAGGTTAACTGAGGTAAGTTAAGATTAGGTAATATAATTGATGGCATCATTACTACAGTGAATCTGCTAATGATTCTTTTATAAAGACAAGCAATTAGTCAATAGATGAGATTTAAATTCCTGACATGTTTCGACTGTCAGACTGCAGTCTTCTTCAAAGACGTCATGTGACAGTCGTGATGTGTCATTAACTTTAACTAATGACACCAGAGTGACTTGTGAAAACAAATTATTGAGTGGGTATTTCATGAATGAAAATTACGATTTATAAATTGAAGTCAATTGGAGCCAGAGTTTTTTGGAGCCAGCCTCCAGTGGCCGAAGGGTGTATTACAACTTTTTGCGCTTCCGCATAGACTGGAAACCACTTGCTTTGTCCATTTTTATATACAGTCTATGGTAACAGTCAAGCAGATCGTGTGACCTGGTCTCACTTATTGGTGCAGAAAACCTTTTAAACCTTTAAACTCTGTTTTCAATGTTGGTTGTTATTACATTAAAATTGTTTTTATGTAATCCCACTTTTTTGCACTGCTTTTTATTTTGTTGCTTCAGTTGTGCTTTAATCTTTTTAGTTTTGATACTAAATGCTCGCACAGCAGTTAGCCCAGTCTCCTCAGTGACAGGCTGAATCAATCAGAAATATAATGATGATGTGTATGTGCAGACCTGTCGCCTGAATGCGTAGGTAGATATATAGATGGGTGTCTTATAAAAGCACAAGGATACACTTTGTACTTTCTGGTTGTCTATTAATAGTCTAGCAGGTAACGCATGAGGAAGACCGAAAAACAGCAGTATACTTTGATGCTACATCAGATAGATGTAGAGATGTGACAGTGTTAAGTTTTACTACAAATCTCTTCTAAAAATACACAAAAGTAAATTTCAGGTATGATAGCAGGTAAAAGTTTGGATAAAGTTTCTGTTTCTGTTCCCAGCCACAAAATGAACTGATCTCCACAAGGCACAAAGTTATTCTGTTTAACCTGTAAAACCACATTAGTGTATTATTATCATGTACAATATCAGAGAGAATCCCCTGGCAAAAGTCTGTGCACTTCAGGAGATCTGAGGCAGCCCAACCAGGAGGAGACCCAGGACACACTGGAGGGACTATGTCTCTCGGCTGGCCCAGGAACACCTTAGGATTCTCCCAAAAGAGCTGGTAGTAAGTAGCTGGGGAAAGGGCTGTGAGGGCCTCTCTGCTGAGGCTGCTGCCCCTGCGACCTGGACTCGGATGAAACACAAGTCGACGAGTACAAGTATCTCTTCCTCAGTTTTTAAAACTTTTCTTCTGTTGTACATATCTCCATCTAGATTCCTCCCCCTCATACCTACTCCTCTATCTCTCTCTTTCTCAACACAAGGAGGCTTAAAACTGCTGTTATCTAGTCTGTCTTCTCTTACTTCTGCATATCCCTTCATCAATCCAACAACTCTTAACACAGCAGCATCTCCTCCTCTCCTTTATTCTTTTTCTCCTGTGGTACATGTTTCTATCCTTGTCTCCCTCTTTTGCACATCCCTCTGTTTCCCTCAGAAACTGTTCTTGTTTCTGAATGCATTACTACACTCCCCCATCTGTAATGCTCTGGAGTCTTTCTTCTTATCCTTTATTGTGCTCCACATGCCTTCTTATCTTTTGTACAAGGCTTTAAATACCACTCTTGGTGACAAAGACCCACCCCTGGACACTGACAGAAGGTCTCATTACAAGGAGACAAGACTCAGAAGAGCTGGCTCACTCTTTTCTAACCCCATACACACATTTACACAAGTGCACACATACATGCACAGTCTACACTTCACACACATCATCACTTTATGTTCTTGTGGGTTGGGGGAGGGGGCATTGATCAAAGCTGCTTAATAGCCAGGTTCAACACACTGCTGTTGAGCTGAAGCCTGGTTCAGTCCTCATTACAGCCTCCAATAGGAGGCAGAGACACAGGAAAGGTTGAAAGCAAGAAAGAGGAAATTAATCCTCTGGATCGCTTGTGTCTCCATAAATCACAGCAGCACACACAAAAGGCTTCAGCTTGTTTTGGAAAGGACAAACACGCACATATGGTCAACTAGGGCTGGGTGATATGGCTGAAAAATGTATCACGACATAAGTGTTTGATATCGGTCGATATCAATAATCATTGATTCATTTTTTGTAACCTATTTGAAATAAGGTGCAGGAGAAAAAAAGGCTGAATTTAAACGTAACCATTAAACTTTAAAAAGAAGTCAACAAAGCTATGAAAAACTGTCAAACATACTGGTCAATGTGCAAATACAGGCATTAAATAAATGCTTAATCAAACATGTAACACAAGTATTTTGTAAATAAGAAATTAGTGTACACCTGAGGTAGAACTAACATCTGTGACATATAACAAAGAGTAACATGTTAGTATCAAACCAGCATAAAATTAGAAAATAACTCAAACAACTCAGCATGGTTACACTGAAAGGAAAACTGTTTCCCCTTCTCAGGGTTTAAGGCCATACTAGTAAATGTGACAATATCCACAAATACATAACAATTGCAATGAATGTCTCTTCTTGTTGTCAAGCAAGCAGATCAATAAAGAGCAATAAACAAACATGTCTAATAAATTATTTTTCAATATGTGCATATGTGCCATCTTGTAAAAGTGCTTTAGACCTGGTAGAATGTAACGCGCATCAAGCATGTGAATCAGATTGTTGTTTCCACACTTCTCAACTGTGCTGAGCGGTAGTATGTCCTTTGCTAAATGATACGCCGTCGCACCCTTTATTTCTTTTTAACGTTTTGATGTTTTGTCAGATGACACTGCTGCCAAGTAGCTCTCGATGGGGGTTTGTTGCCGCTCGTTTGGTGGTCCACCTGTACATTAACAGACGTCCATGGCTGTCGCTGTCGACGTTACTGTACTTCAACGGATGAGTGCGGCTAAGGTGCTAAAATAAAAGACGACAACCTTGCATTGTTTGCAGACCTCATTAGTCTGACTTTTGTCGGAGTTAAAATATCGGAAATATGCAATATCACTCAACAGGTTGTTGCTAGGTTACCAAAGAGTGAGTGAGATTATTGACCACCAACCTTGCTAGCTGGGCCGTAAGAGGCAGGGAAGCTAAAGCCCTTCCTCTGCTTACATCCCTCAGGATACCCTGCGGTTCTGGATTGGGGTTTTCTTACAGATTTTTTGTAACAGAGATCAGTGAAATTACTGAACAGACGTATTTTGTTTGGATACTGATCATGTGTCTATCACAATATCGCTATCTTTTTATAGCCCAGCCCTACGCTCAACACACACACACACACAAGCATGGACAAACAAACAGATGCAACAATGCAGCTACATCACGCATCAGTATCAACAAAAATACAGAAAAGACATCCTCACACCCACCCATACACACACAAATGCAACAGAGTCAACTTATTTTATTTTTAGTTTCCTCTCTCTGGCTGCGGTTATTTTATAAACATTATTATAAAAGTTTGACAGGATAGTAATAAACAGCTTCTATTCTGGCTCTCTCCCCAAACTTAAAACTTTTTCTTCATCATTGTAATGGACTAAAAACCCTCCTGCCCACCTGCCGTCTTTACGTTCTGGTCTCAGAGTTGAAAGAGTTAGGTAAAATTTAGGGTGAAACGCTCACCATTATTTTCCATTATTACCTTGCTGTCCAGTCGCAGCAGAGGAAGGGCAGGAAAAATGCCAAACCAGCCAAACATCACATCCTCTTTGCGCAAGTGCTGAATAATGACTGAATGATAATGGAGAAGTTAACAAGGCTGATCTCTAACTATCCAGTGTCTGTACCAGATGACATCTCAGAACTATCCGCAAAAGGAGGAACTTGCACCGTTTTATTTTTGTAAATATTCCATATCAGAGCAACCTGAGTGTCAAATTCCTTTGTTCTGTTCATCTTCTGCTAAACTGTGCTGTGGTTATGGCTGCCAGGTAGTCCAGGGGACCACACTAGCCACAATAAATAGGGCACCCTTACCCTTTCTTTAGGGCTGAGCCCACACCACCACTCTATCTACAACCTAGGTCATAAGGACTAGAAACAACAGAACTAGGGCAACTGGCTCTTGTGCACATTGCAGGTCATGGCCTAATACAGCAAACAGGGCAACATCATCTGCACATAGTAGAAGCACCACATTAGTGCCACCAAAATGACTTTTTGTGTTTTGATTCATACAGTAATCATCTCAGTAATTTAAACATTGATGCAGGAGACAAAAACAACAACTAATCCACAAGAGAAATTAAAAGTGGACTTACCTATGTTGGAGAAGCAGTAGAGGCAGCCACCATCACAGAACATGGAAAGTAAGAATTGACAAAAACAAAGATTAGAATTTGACATATTCTAACAATTATATTCTCAGGAGACACACCTGGATGTTAACTGTTGGTACAACATAGGTGAATAAACTGACAAAGCATTTTACATTTTGATCTAGTAGAAGTTGTAAAGACACAGGCAGCTACAGTAGTGAGGAAAACAGAGTTAAGTGTACACAGGAAGATAGAAGATAGAGTGACACCTCACCCCTGGGTGCACAGGGATTATAGAGTTAACATACACCTGGACAGAAGAAAAAAAAAGAAGGTTGGTTTTGATTTGGTGAAGATGCCTACTGGTGTTGCTAAGGAGAAGGACTCAGTGATTGGTTAGTAGCAGCACACCCGTCAACAGCAACATTGTTAATTGTGAGAACATCCCAGCAATGCATCATTGGGAATTAAGACACTCAGATTAAAGTCAAGCCAATCCACAGCCCCAGTTGGTCAACACTTGAGTTCATGCATTAATCACTCACAAACAGTCCAAACTGGACAAGCCAATGAGCACCAGCCAGGATTTTAGACAAATGTGTCCATGCAAGGAACAGTATAAATGGGTCAAAGTATTATTCTAACCCCTGATAAAAGACACTCAAGCAATCACACCTGCCCAAAAAAAGCATATTTGAATCACTTTCAAATATTGGAACTAGTCAAGGTGGATGGAAACAACATGCATGGCCACCATTCGCCTTTAGCTTTTGGTTAATCTAAGTACTTCTACTTTGTCCAGGGCCTACTGCAACCAACCTTCCATGATGGGGGCAACTTGAGGGACCACAGCTGGTTCTTCCATGGGATCAGCAAAGCTGGGAAAGAAGGGCTTAGCTGCAGGGTTAAGCCCAGATCCTGGAACTCCCAGAGGCGTGAGCGATGGAGGGGAAGAGGGGCTGGTGACAGGGGATGACTGTGGGGAGATCTTCTGAGCCTCTGGAGAGGTGGGGCTCTTAACAGAGGAGGAAGACGATGAAGAGCGTGACTTCTTGGATGGTTTCTGGGCTGATTTGGCATCTTTTGGCTCTTTGGTTTGGGATTCTTGCGCTGTGGTTTTGGGGGAGCGGAGAGGTGCTGGGCTTGGAGTGTCAAAAGATAGGCCTAGGGGCAAAGGATGACCTGAAGCGCTCATATCAGTGAAGTCGAACAACTCACTGTTGCTGCTCACTTGGGAGTCATTCAGAAGCCATGACGCATCAGAAGGTGAGAGAGGTGGTGCAGTGGCCAAAACCTCACCTTTTAAAGAAAAGCCTGGGCTTGGCTGAGAGGCTGGGCTGAAAGCTGAGGTGTCAGGCATGCCTTGCAAAATAGATTCTTGGGGAGAACAGGTGTTGTCGAACTTTCCGCTGTCAACCATGTCACCACCAGTGGCTTCTTTCTCTGGCATTAACAGTGGTGAAAAGGCCTGGTTCTTGTTGTCCATGTTGGCATTTTCGGTGTCCATCAAGAGGTCAAACGCATCACTGGGGGGAGTAGCCACGGGGAAGGAGCCAAGTGTAGTGTTGGTGGTAGTGGAGGGCATTGTGAATGGAGGTGCTGTGGCTTTCAGCTCGCTGTTCAGGACTAGTGGACTAATAGCAGCTGCTCTTGGGGAGAACATATCCTCAGACAGAGGGGCAGGAACCAGCCCTTCTTCTGGGAAGACCTCCTTTTTCCAAGGACTCTGGCTGGTGTCCACGTCTCCAAAACAGGCATCCAGACTTGCCTGAGCTGAACCTCCTAGTTCCATCATCACCTCCTCTGTAATTTGGGAGGTTGCTGCAGATGAAGGAACAAAGGGTTCTGCCATCACTCCCCACTCTTCTGGGATCTTCTTCCTGTTCTTACCCCTCTTACCACGGCCTCCACTCTTCCCAAGCTGCTCCTCCCAGCCGCCCTCTCCTCGATCCCTCCTGGGACCAATCCTGTGATAGAACTCCTCTGTCGGGGGAGTGTTTTCTCCCAGTGTTTGCATCTCAGGGTGGCCCATGCTCTCAATGGCTTCATAGGATCCCTCATCTTTCTGTCTCCTTTTCTTCTTTTTCTTCTGTTTTCGGTCTGATCCATCTCCCTCCCTCTCATCGCCTCCAGCGTAGGCAGTGCTCTCGCGGCTTGGCCAACTGTCAGGCTGATCTTCTGGGCTGGCTGCAAGATGGCTGGCATGTCGACTGATTACCGTGGAGACACTTGGAGTGAAAGGGAGGTCTGTCGATAGGCAGCCAGCCTGGTCTGGCCAGCAGTCGCCTAAGGGACCTTGTTGTGGGTGAAGAGGGGAGAGTTTAAAGTTGAGGTTGGGGGGAGATGGAGATGTGCAGTATGAACTGGTTCCCTTAGACTAAATCAAACACAAAATATACTCAATAACATTTAAGGAAAAGGCAAAAACAACACAGCAAAGAAGGCTGAAAAGCCCCCCAGTTCTTACAGCCAAACCTTTTCAAAGTAATTCTTATACTCGGTATAGAGAGAGAAGGTTCTGGAAAAATTCAATCAAAGTTTAGAGGGGGTGCATGTTGTTCCAGAAAGCTGAGATAAATGACGTAGTATTGTATTTTTTGCTTTGACTCATTTGTTATCCCTTAAAGAAACAAAAGTGTGTTTCATGATCATCTTAAAATAGAAGCAATTAAAATTCTGATCCAAGTTGTTATAGTCTTACAATTCCTTCTGTCTCAGTGCTGATTAAGTGAATGAATACTGAGAATCAAGCACACACAAACATGCGCTCTCATTCTGACGAGCAGTAATTTAAAAGGTCTAAAGAATAGGATGCTTTTGGTTGGCAGACTCACAGTTGCCTTAAGGTCAAGTACAGAGTCACAATCACATTGAAACTACTGGCTTGCAAAAGAGCTCTGTTCAAATCAAAATAGAGAGCAAGTGTGGAGAACAATAATGGCATGTAGTACATATACTGCAGTGTCCACTGTACATACATAAAATGAAAAACAAAATCAAAAACAAAGCTCGATGGTTCCACAGAAAGGAGGTCAATTACAGGCTGCAACTAAAGCAGTCTCTTTCAGTTTTGCTTTGTATAATGAGGTTTTTGGTTAGAAGGCCAATTTTGATGAATGGCAGTCTGAACTAAGTAAGGCAAATAAGCGGTAACATGAGTGGAGAGGTTGGTCTTCTACTTTGGCCCAGTTTGCTTCTACAGTTTAGGTTCATACACACAAATAGAGAAGAAAGTGGAGCATCTGTCAGGCCCCCATACAGCACAGCGGCTCTCTGGAGGGCCATATTTCATATTAACAAACCCACGACAGAACTGTGCTCTCTATACACTGTGTGCAGTAACTGGGAGAGGCACGAAAAATCACATCAGCTGAATGCATCACAATGACTTAAATGTTGCATCGTATAGCACTGTCAAGCGGGGGGGTGGCATGACAGAATCACAGTCTGTGCTGTATGTACATTACAGTTGTACAGATATAAATATCTTGTGTTTTGGTGAAAAGAATAGAAAAACACGTTATCTGAAAAACAGTTCTATTTAATATAAATACATTGATCAAACACTTCATTATGGAATTCTTTACGAACATGAAGTTGTTTCGGGGTAAATCTATGGCCTCAGGACAGGTTGTACATTTCCTTGATCTGCAGCAGTAACATTAGAACTAGTGTAGTCAAGGCCTCCAGGAAAATGTCAAGCCACTGTTCAGCTTGATCTCAACCTACTGACTGCCCTATAGCAATGTTTCATGACAGGCACACTCAACTCACTGTATCATGATATTCTTCAGAACTCACTAGTATGTTACTTAACAGTGAAGTTTTCTTTTTCTTTTTTTTTAGTTTTTTTTCCCTGTATTCTTCTGTCTTCTTTGTTGTAATGTTGTGATTGTAGAGACAGAAGTACAGTTTACAGAGGGATTCAACTACTACAGATCTATGCAGGTATATGGTCTGGGCATTTGCATGCATTAATTAATGCAATATGCATTAGCATATTTTAATGTGATGATTCATGAAATCTTGTTTGGAGTATGGACTTCTCTTTGGTGGGATTTCAGATAAGATGCCATTGGCTGTTGTATCTTTACTCAATGTAATCACTGATATTCAGTGGTTACATCTAAATTGTAGATTTAAGGTTTAAGAGCAAAACATTGTGCTCAAAATTCTTTGTATCCAAGAAAAATAGTATTTTAAATAACAATGTGAGACCAGAAGTTTTGTTTTCTGTTGAGGTGAATTTCTTGGGCGAGACCTCGGATTAAATATGTGAGACACGTCTGTATTGGCCAGTGTTGCTCTGAGTGACAACTTGGCAGCATCCACCAATAGTTGACAATTAAGGAAGTTTAATGCAAATCAAAGTTTGTTTTATTAATAATAGGAGTGCTCAGTTTGGATTGGTACATATAGATTGCTTTTGTTTTACAATCTGTGATGTTGTAATGGTTTATAAAATACTGATTATTTAGCAATTTGTAGCTGCTAGCTTAGCTCAGTTAGCTAGTCCCTTGCTGATTATGGTTCTTCTGAAACCAAGTTAGTTGGACAAATTGTCCCGTTGGACCCTGGACCCTGCAGCTGCAGTTCAATGGCAGTTGCCTTTCAGGACTCAATTTAACATTTAGGTAACAGGTAACCTGAACAACAAACAAAGACAGTTTTGTTTTTTTTTCATTGTGAAGATAAAGTCATATCTGTGCATTGATTTGAGGTCTTCTTTGCTCCTGTTCTTCCTCTGGTGACACTAAATGGAGATGTTTCTCTAAGCTCTCACTCAGATTGAGACTGACAAATAAAGACCTGTCTTGCATCTTTCACTGTAGGTCCTGCCGACAAGATTCGGTTCAACACAGTGGTGCAGATAGCTTTTTTGAACTGGGGGGAATATAAACGCATATAAACGAATATAGACTTAGACTTACTCTAGACTGAAATGAAAACCCCAACGTTTGTCCTTGTAGATGCTAGATTTCAATGCTTCTCCGACTTGAAAGTTCCGACTTACGAATACACCTGAACGCACCTTGTAGCAGAAACACCGGGGCGATCAGTTTCTCCTTCATGAATTGGTTCGGTGTGATGTGGATTGATCACTGAAAAGGTACTGCTGTTGCCATTTCAACTTCGTGCTGCAATGATAGTTAGTCTAAGTGCCGAACTAACGGAACATTGATCCTTTTTTTAAACTTATTTTTGTCACTACGATGTGGGAGGGGGGGATGGATCAGTGTCACTGTAAATCTGTGGGGGACATGTCCCCCGCGTCCCCCGTACCATCTGCGCCGATGGTTCAACAAAAAGTAGAACTTTTGGATTTTCCCCCCAAATTTCTTACACTTGCCAAAAAGTGATTTTTGAGTGCTGTGTCAATACTTTTGCTCTTTCTAAAGGTAACCTACCCTGCATGACTGCATAATAAAAATGCAAAAGTAACTCCACAGAATTCAAGAAATCTATGTGGTGAAAACTGCAACTCAATTTAAGAGAGTCTGGGATTCCTATTGTAATTTATTCTGCTCAGTATGATATAATGTTCAACTGTTAACTGTCATTCAGACTCATGACAGAGTTCTCTGGATTTCAGGGATCTGCTCTCTGCATCTGGTAACAAGGAAAGGGGTTGGAGGGGGGTGGGGGTTGCCGCATTGTTGAGTCACCAAGTGTTACCTAGTGCTTCACACACACACACACACACACACACACACACACTAAATCAGGTTCAGTCTCAATTGCTCATTTCTCTTCTTCAGCAATTTAACACTTTCACGTTTACATAAATGAATAAGAAAAATTAAACATAACTTTCCGATAGAAGTTTGGACTTTTTTGGTTTATTTTAGGATTAATGTTGTGCAAATAGGGGAGACCGGGGCTAGTTGTCTCACTTTTTACACTCTGATAGATTTCTTGGAATCAATACATCATATAAAAATAAATGTGTACCAGGTGAAAGACCAAAGTCTCAGGTATATATTATACATTCATATCATTTTCATATCTTGTATCAGTGCAGAGTTATAAGCAATCAAATAAAGAGTGTGAACATGTGACAAATTGCCCCACAGTGGGGCAAGTTGTCACACTGGATTTTGCAACTAATAAAACAAGTTCATTATTGTTTTTGTTTTTTTACTTGAAAGTGAACATTAAAGTTAGGCACAGACAATGTTTATCACTTAGTTTAAAAAGTCTTTAATAGTAGCCATTGAACAAATATTATGCAACATGTACTGGATTGCTGGCACATAGCCTATGGCTCTCATTGAGTCCATTGTCGATGAGTGATCACGAAAGTGCACCTGAAGAAATCTGAATTAGAGAAAAAGACTTGATGATTTGTACCCAGCTACTGTCTGACTGTATTTCAGCTGGGGTGAATGTCTTGCTGTACAGAGCCAAGGTATGGTAGTTGACATTAAAGTCCTTTGCTGTCCTCCTGATTGATTTATTAGCTCGGGTCACCTGCCTGACTGCCCTCAGCATCACATCAGCTGCTGCACGGACATGTTCTGTTTTTGTTTTGTAATTCCTGACCATGTCTTTTCAGTTACTCCTCTCCTTTAAATCTCCTTTTTTTCTGTAAAAATAAAGTAAAAATGTCATGACAACTGCTGATAAGCAGCCTCTATGTTAATTTAATGTGCAAAATGCAAAATGTGTGCAAAATGAGAGAACTAGTGCTTCATTTTAACTGTGTTTTCCAATAACTCTAGTAAAGTATTAAACATTAATAAAATGTCATTAAATAAAAAAAAATTGTGAAATACTAATAAATCTGTGAATGTATTTTAAATCTTAAATAAAAAGAAAACGTGTGTGTGTGTGTGTGTGTGTGTGTGTGTGTGTGTGTGTGAACTTGTACTGACGAAGAGGAGCTGAGCAAGAGTAAAGTTGTGATTTGACAACATAACTTGCTTTTGGGTGGATTTCAACACCTGGATTTGTGCTTATTAATGCAACAGTAAAGTTGTGCATACAGAATATCTCTTCATTTTGCTTACAATGTGTTACACTGAATTAAAACAATATTTTTTGTGTAATTTGAGTTGGACTTCAACATTTTAATTTTTTTAAAACAATTTTGAGTGAAGGATTTCCTTAGTCTGACAGCAGCATAGAGAGATAGAGACTGATAGCAAGTGCATTATTTTTAATATGGCGTGGGAAATGTGGATGTGTGATTCAAGTTCCAACCTTGATTAAACTACTGTAATAATATTTGTGTTGATCTCATCTTTTCCCAAGTGCATCATATGTTCATATTATCATACCATAATCATTTAACATGAGGATGATACAGTTCATACAATATCACATCAAATGACAGCTGTTGCTGATGGCTGCTTTCGTCTGGAAAGATGGTTGACAGTATCTCCACTGGTAGGGCAGTGGAACGCCTACATAACAAGAAGCCAATCAGACTGCTGTGAAATTCTCTCCTCCCACTTGATCTGATTACATTTAGGTGAAAGCTTTTTAATAGTATAGCAGTATCGAGGGGAATGATGAGAAAATGTTGATTGTATTGTATTCACTGCTGATGCTCAGAGTGGGATGTAAGTATATGTAGACAGGTCAGATTGATTTTATTTTTGAAGTATATTCATGTGCTTAAGGGTAATTTAGAAGAAAGCTCATGTGATTCTGTGTCTGTTCTTCAACATTGATTTATTTATTTATTTTCCAGGTTGTGCAGACGATCAGCTCTTTGAGACAAAGACTGTTCGTGTTGGAGATGAAGTGAACCTGACATGTACCCGCAAGTCTCCAGGAAGTTATTTTTGGATCAAGTTTGTTTCTGGAAATATTCCTAAAGTCATTGAAAGAACATTTGGTTTTGATGATCATACAAGAACCCAAAAAGAACCTGGAATATATGTTCTGTCTTTTACAAAAGCAAAGTCAAGCGATACAGGATTTTACTACTGTATTAAAACAATGCAGCACAACATCACATTTTTGAAAGGAATATATCTGAAAGTTGAAGGTAAGTACAGTAATATGAGTTAAAATTGTTTACAAAATTCATGACAGTAAACAAAATAATAATAATGTGTTGAAATTTATCTTTTGTATGAAAATAAATCTTCACTATTATTAATGTTATCTTCTCAGGAGCTGAACCTGTCGTTACTACAGTCCCTGATCCAGTCCATCCAGAAGACCCCGTGACTCTGCAGTGTTCACTCCTCCACGGGAATAAAACATGTCCATCAGATGACAGCGTGGTCTGTTTTAGCTCTGATTCACGTCGGTCTCCCTTTGGTTTTAATTATTCTAAAGTAAATGGTGGAGATGAATATGAAATGAACTCTTGTTTCCACATTCACTACAAAAACTTCAACTCTTCTGACGCTCGGGCATATTACTGTTCTTTGGTCACGTGTGAGGAGATATATTCAAGAAATACATCAAAAGTCAACATTGAAGGTAACTATAACATATTAAATTCTAATGAGGGAAACTAGCACATTGTGTTTGAATAAGTGTTTTTAATCTTAATATTACACAATGCTTTAAAATTTGTCTTTATTGATGTTAATTTTAATTATTTGCTCTTTTTTCGTCTGTGTCAGGAGTAAACACATGTGATTCAAAGAGGAACAACACAATTCTCTATCTGTTATGTGCTGCTTTGGCTATGAGTCTGATTGTTATAGCCTGTCTTGTTTATTTAATCAAGAAACTCAAGAAAAAATCCTACAGGCATTGTGATTGTAAGTAAAGAGTCGCTCATATTTCAGACGTTTAAACAGCAGTTATGAAATTGGATTCAAATTAGTGTTGTTTGTTTTTTTATTTGTATAATACAGCTGGAGCTGCTCTGCAAACAAATGCTCCAGCCAGTGGTAACCAGGAAACTCAGCAGGTAATTATAAATATATTTCTATGCGTATAGTTCAAATTACCAGTGTGTGTGTGTTAACTTTTGTGTGTTAACATTTCCTAAACATTTTCCCTGTTTCTGCAGACAGATGAGGACTCGTTGATTTATTCTGCACCAACTTTCACAAGCAGAAAATCCAGCAAAACAGGGACAAGAGGTGCAAGACCTGCAGAGGAAGAGAGCATCTACACTGATGTCAAGGCTCTCGGGCTGGAATAACTTACTTACCTTTTTCCTTGCAAAGCCATAAACATATTATAACTCTTTTTGACATTTTATCTGTAGTTTCTTTATGTGTAAACGAACAGAGTCATGACAGAAAACAACTGAATTTATTAGTTTAAGTTCTGCAATAGTCCATCAGAAGTCAGAAGGTGTTAGTCATATATCTGTGTAGATTTTGTCCCAGACGTGGAGTGTGAGATGGTCTTTCTTCCTAATAGATAAATATAATGATCGATAATATTTTCTGAACTACCACTCCTATAAACAACAAAACGTTATAGAAAATTTCATACCTGCATTTTAATGGTTACATTGCTTTAACATTGACATGTACAGCGTATTTTGCGACAATTTTTACATGTGATGAGTATATTTTGAAAACACCTCAATCAATGTAGGCTGCTTTGAGTTTAATAAAATATGACTGGTATCAAAGTCTTGTTCAGTAACTTTGTCCAACACAGCATGAACATGAACATAATTTTATTTCATCACTTAGATGTTATAAGGCAGGGGTGTCAGACTCGTGCCATGGAGGGCCGAGACACTGCAGGTTTTCTTTCCAGCCGGTCACTAAAGCAGGTGATGTTAATCATGAACACCTCCTTCAGTTTGAGGGAAGCAGCTCATCAGTGAGATCAGCTGCTGGAGAGATGGTTGGAAAGAAAACCTGCAGGGTCTCGGCCTCCATGACACAAGTTTGACACCCCTGGTTTAGGCTTTAGTAGTTTATTGTGGTGGTGCCAAATTAATGAATGGAAGTAAATAAAACACTGTTTGTTCACACACATCCATTTCAATGGTAGATTAACTACAGATCTACAAGGTTTTCTTCTGATAGGCTGATTTCTTCAGAGCTTAAAAAATTAACAAATAGCAAGTTTGTTTTAAATCATTTTGTGACTGTGCCTACACTTAGTCATATACTACTGCTTTTAGTCAACATCTCGTTGGTTAACTTAAACACAAAAAACGGTTTATTCAACAAAATAACTTTTTGGTTAGCAGCATTTAGCAAAAATCAAAGTGTATTTATTAACTATTATTAATGCTAAGTTAATTCACCAAATAAGCAGGCTGGAGTAAGCTAAGGTTAAGGTTTTATATAGAGCAGTTAACAAAGAATACTTCTTCACGAGCACAGCAGATAACTCCCCTGCCTGTCCCACCAGTTTCCGTAGCTCAGGTTTCAAAGTATGTCGTTGCTGGATACAAGCTTCCTGCAATCAGTCTCAGGCTTTTATCGTAAAATGGTCTGAGTCGGTGGAAACACTTTATGTGCCACTACAGAGTCTACACAAAAATACTGTGTGAAACAATTTGTAATGACATACTTCATTTTTTACAGGTAACAAAAAGAAAGTACTTCAAACAAATAAAAATAAATCATTTTAATGAAATACAAATTTGGGAAAATATGGACTGATCCCATTTAAACCACATGCAATATGGAAATGACTGTTATTTACCCTTGTTGCACATGATCTGCTTATTTGTATTCTTTTCTCTTTTGTTTTAAGTATATTCTGAGCGGTTGCCTGGTTTGTTTGACTTGTATTCTGTGGAGAACAGTGTCTCATTGTAAAAGGAAACAACAACTTTTGTAAGAGTGGAAATTTTAGGTTTTGGTAGAATTCAGTCTTGAATGAACAGCTCATTTAAAAAAATAATAATAATAATAAAAAAATCGGGTTATTTAACCACTGAAACCAACACGTCTTACCACTTGTTCAAAAATGTGACATCTACAAGTATTTGGAAGACAACTTCTTGTGGCTATCAAGTGTGATGTTCTTCCTGCAGAGTCAGTAATGCTGAAATACACACTAGCAGGTTTAGAGTCAGATCAAGCACAGAACTAACTGCAGTAGGTCAAACTACTCCAACATGAGTGGATGGTATTTGAGATATTTTGGGACTAGCAGAGTCAGGCTGGAACTGGGAGGAGGGGAAAAAGGGGACGTGGTGGGACGGGTGGTTTATTACGTAAGCTCTGATATCACATGTCTGCAAAGTGCTAAGCCACACATGGTCGAATCCACTACAGCGTGAAGGTATGGTGTACACAAACATGGGCTCTCTGTCAGACCAGTCCTGCAAGTGTGTGCTACCAACCTGTGACAGATCCCCTCTCAACTAAGCCTAACTGAACAGTCAAGTAAATGTACAAAGCACAGAGTACATAGTGAGTACATTTTGACTCTGTTGAGACTTAAAATGCGTCTTGGGCGATTGAATCACACGCGGACAGCCAGGACGCATCTTTGTTTACTCACCTGAAGAGCACTAGATTTTGTAAACAGCTAAAAGAGAGGAGATGGCAAAAGGATTCAGAACTATTGTACATGTACGGGCTATTCCAACGAACAAAGTCATTTACAACTTGTAAATGAGTGCAGAGCAACACAAAGGAGACTAAGCTTTCGGTTCTGCAATAAGGATGTATTTTCTGTTATGTCCTGGTGGGGTATGCATCAGGGCAGATTAGCGTTTACACTACAAAAGGTATGTGGTCAAATACGCCCCAGACCACCTCCATGTGTGGTTTGAGTGATCGGATTTCAACGTCATTGTTTACACTTGTGTTTAGCGCTGTCCACTTCTGACCCTATCGCCCGAGAAAAAAATTAGCACAAGGCAGCACAAGATCAAATGAATCAGTGAATTCTCACCAATGCCAGTATTTGCGCTGACGACCAGCATCGCAAAATCTGGACAGTAGCTGGTAAGGCCAAAGATGGTGGTTTTCAGGTACTTGTGGTGTCCCGCCAGATCAATGAAAGTGATCATCTTAGAGGCACTCTCACAAATCTCCTCTGCTGTTCGAGACTCACTGTAATTCACAACCTAGGGGAAAACATTAAATGTAAATGTAGATGTCAGCTGGTAGCAACACCTGTAATAGTTTGGTAAATGATGAATTACTATATAAAAGTTATACAACATAAGAATGAGGCTTAAAAACTGCCTAAGGTGTGATGTTTAACTTTCTGCAACTTTAGGCAAAATATGTAAAAGTATGTAACTGGGCCACACATTATTCATTCTTTCAGGTGGGCCTTTACTTACCTCTCCTTTACTGTTGAAGCCGAGGATCTCAAAGCTGATGCTTGAAGTGCGGCCTGTCTGGATCTCGTGTAGATGTCTGAAGAGGTTGAGCCTTGCTCTTCCCCGCCCATTGTCCAGCTCACCTTGTGTCAAAACACCTAACAGAGTGGACTTACCCGAGTCCACATTACCCAGTACTGCTACTCGCAGGTCTAAGAACTGCAACAAAAAAACACCAAAATGAATTTTAAAATGTCAGAAAATTTAAAAATGAAGAGAGCCAAGAAACAACACGCCTTCACAGTGGCTCTACCAACCTGCTGGTTGTCGGGCACCTTGCGAATGAGAACTTCAGCGATCTTACGAGGAACATCGGAGTCATAGTCCACCTCCCGCTCTCTGAGAATTGTGATGTCTGCTCCAATTCTGTTAGACAAACAAAATGTAAAGAAAAAAATGTCCAGTTTTTACTTTTTCAAATATTCAAGTTAGGTTAAAGTGGAAATGTTGCGGTAACTGAACCTCAACAAAAATATCATCTAGATTAAAAGTAAATAAAGATACTTTCTGGACTTACTTCTCTGCTAGCCGATGGAGTGTCTTTAGTGATGCCCTCATGTCCTCCTCCGACAGTCCCACCAACATGCCATTATCTTCAACACCTATCTGATAGACGGCTTCGCCTCGACCTTCCTGCAGTCGCCATTTCATTTGAGTTGCTAGATGCTCAAAGCGGTATTGTGTAGGGTTCACCAACTTCAGCTAGAGAAGAGACAGACTTTAAAAATCAGTGCTTAGCTTGAACGTAGGCTATGGAAAGTCAGGTGCTAAATAATTAAAGAGATTACTGTAGGACAGAGGCAATAAAAACAGTTGATGTGTATGTTGGAGTAGAAGGAAAGCAGCTGTCCAGATACTAAAAATGCACTTGCTAATCCACGGTGGTGTTGGGTTTCCACGGCAAGACTGCACTTAGATATTCCAATATTACCTACATATTGCAGACTAATGTAATAATCACTTAACAATTTGTCAAGGAGTAAGGTGACCTATATTTTAGAGTATTATATGACAGCTAGTTGCGTGTGAAGGGAACCAAAATACATTCTAAACAAAACAAGGTCCTTGCATCGCAGCTAATTTGCTTACCTTGTACTCTATATTTCCCTCTTCAGCCTAAGAGGTGGAGGGACAAACAAAGAGACACAGACAAAGAGAAAAGGAACAACAGCTGTTAGACTGTAGAGAAGTGAGACAACAGGCTATTGATTTGTTTAAAGACAAAAAGAAAAGCAATCGGACAGAATGAGCAGTCACTGTGAATAGGCAGTCACTGACAGCTATACAAACCAAATGCTTAGTTAGCCTTAATACACATCTAACGTAATGTGTTATTAGACAAATGTGGAAGCGCTACAATAAACACACTGATGGTTAACCTGCTAGTAACCCTGAAAGTATGGTAAATATCATAGAGGCATACCAATAATTACCACCACTGTGGGACACAAGCTGTCCAGGGATCTGCTAATACAACAGCTGAAGCTATGGAAAATATTGAGTCATTAAGACTTTATGACCATGGTGCAGTGACAAAGTACAGTTTATCTCTTTAATGTCAGGAGCAACCTGACTGCAATAACTTTTAGCAGTACAACCCAATCTCAATCTATTTTGTTTATTTAGCTCCAGGCTAAAACATATTAGGCTTTAAATAGAGAGCCTGAGGTGATCATAGTGAGGTAAAATCGAAGCTAACTTAATAATCTGACAAACAATAATTATTATTAGATAATGTTTTGTTATTTTGTAGTATCACAGTCCTTGTCTGAGTGTCAAGTACTGAGACTGTACCCCCGCCCCTCTATTTACAAACACAGCTGTTCCTTTTTTTCGCTAGCTGGCAAAATACTAAACCACATCGTCACATCAGAAACTTTTAACCAACACGCACTTGACTGTGAAACTACTGTGAATAGAAAACTGTAGGTTGATAGTGAATGTTAGCTATATAAACATATCTCATGCCTTCTCATTCATTTTCCTGTGCCGACTTAGCTACGTGTCACTGCAGGTTCACAGACAAGTCAGGGCATGAAAGCTAACCCCGGCGACACGAAACGCAACCAAAACCCTAAGATTTCCGTTACACATCATAACATGGACACATATACCAATTTGTTTACTGTCATTACACCAGTCTTTGTTGTAAATAATACTAGCTATGGAGTAATAATACCACTCCACTATGCTAGCTTGGTATTTGTGCGCGTTATTTTAGCCTTACCTCTGGAGGTAGATACGGGGTGTTATTGCTTGGTTTGAAGCTGCGAGAGAACCGAGCCTTTGCCTTCTTGTGGTTCTTTGCACAAGCCTTTTTGGGGGCTACCCCATAGCCACTTCCGGACTTAGACGAAACACCTTGAGATCCAGAACCGTGTCCATTTCCTGAGCCAAATAAGTCCGATACCCGCGCATCCATCGGCTACTATGGGACCTAACTTGTTAGCTTTACCCCGCCTGAGACAAATATGATGCCGTGTTATTAAAATTTACCTCGGGCCAGACATGCAGTTGCTACTATTTACGCGTATCCCGCTAATTGTAGCGTACAGCCCCCAAAATAAAACAAAGCGCCGGCCTCCCCCCCAAACTCTTCAAACCGAACAATAACAGCCCGGACCGAGACTGTCGTTTTGAGTTTACAGTGTGCCTACGTCACGGCGCTAAATGTCAAAGGGTGCACCCGTTTTATTTAACTGTAGAGCACAAATGAGCGGGGTTTCTTCGTTTTCTAATTTGCACTACATCGTGTAAAGGTTTAAGCTCCACCCGCTTCGCTACCCGGGTTAGTGCAAACGTACACACGCATGCACACGGCGTTTTGCAGAGCTTTGCATCAGACGAAAAAGGAAATTATGTGCGCTTGTTTACAAAGACTTTGGACAGCTTGTTTATAAAAGATGATGAAATGTGTCGTCAACATGTAGATTATGACCTGTGGGTTTGCATTTATAGGTTTTAATATCCCTTTAGGTGTGTATTCATATTCAATAATGTCAATATGCTTTTTCTTCATTATTTCAGATACAGTGGGGTTAGTTTGATGTGGTCCGTGTTATTTTTTACTTTATTTTAAGCTTCTGTTACAGCCTTACAGACTGAAAAGCTTGTTCTGCAATACTGAGCTAATGTTGGCTTATTAACCAATGTTGTACTTTTTAAACAAGCACCTCACAGCCTATTTCTCAGTCAACTAGTCATAGAAGTAATCTTTTTTATCTTTCACCTAACAAACAGTCAGAAAAGTTTAAGATTTGTGAATTGATCAGAGTTCCACTGAGCACTTGAGACAACACAGAGTCCTGCTATGCAGAATTATACTGAAGAGACTTGTTCAATCAGTATCTCAAAATGTAGACTGAAAATGTTAATTAGAAGATAAGATAGTACATTATTGATCCCCCTCTGGAAAAACTGATTTTTTTTTTCACAGCAGCAGGATAGTCAAAGCACACAATGCAAAAATGAAAAGTAGAAAAAAAAATCAAAACAAACAAAAACTGAAGAATAACATAATAATAAGAATAGTATAGACATATGAATGATAAATTTACAAATTAGAATGAAGAAACCTTTAACTTACACTTATATAAATAAATAATGTAAAATAAAGCAGCAGCAGTGAGGTTGTAAATGCCCAGGAACTGAAGTACTTAAACTTGTTTATACTTATACTAGCTTTTCCTATGTTTCATTTTAGCCCTTCTAGCACCAGACAACGAGTGAATGCAAAACTAAAAAACTCATTACAGATCAGTTGCATGTTTACTCAAGATTAGTCAGCATTAGATTGATTCAAATGTTTTAATTGATTTTGGTTAAAATGTTTAAAAAGTCATTAGCCTGCTTCTGGCATAAGATGTTTTAATCTGTTTAGAAATATGACACCTAAAAATCTTTCAAAAGAGCAACATACTGCAGTTTAGTTTGTGAACTTGCTTTTTTGCAGAGTTCAAACCACACAGTCCTCATGAACTGTGACTGCTTGTTCCTGCAAAGAGACTGAGATTGGAGAAAAGTCAGCCAACTCCCCTGTGGGAGATGAATAGTTTCAGAGTTTGGCATTTCCAAAACTCAGCTCTGATTGGTTGGGCGACCTGTGATGCAGGGGCTCAGCCCATTCAGTCCTGGCTGACAGAAGTGTTCTTGGGATTTTTATAGCCCTTAGTTGTGTCAAACGTCTACATTCCCATCCGCACACAAAACACTCACTTGGTTCTGCTCTTAGATTCACCATGAGTTATCCACTGGTGATTCTGTTCTGTGTGGGACTACTGCACCAGACCACGAGGGGCGTCATCATGGATAAACTAGCCGACGACAAGATTTGTGGAGATGCAGAATGCTCACGTAAGTCAGAGTGCTCAAAAAAAGTATGACGCAGTTTGTAAAATGTATGTGTGCATGTGTTTGATTGCACTTTAACAAAAGCAGATGCCTATATTGTACTGTCTTGTTTTATTTTCTGTGTTTTATTAGATGTTCTCTCCATGGCCACAGCCCTGGATGACTTTATAGCTCCTGACTGCAGATTCATCAACATCAGGAAGGGTCAGATGATTTATGTGTATTCTAAGCTCATACCAGCGGAGGGCGCCGGAGTCTTCTGGTCTGGAAGTGTATGTGCACATTTGTTACATACTTCTTAGCAGCACTGCACACTCAGGATCAATTTCTAAATGTAACAAATGTCTCACACTCCTGGCATTTCTGACAAGAGCAAAGTGTCCAGAAAGACAATCGGATAAATATTCATTTTTTATGGCTGACCGAGCATTCAATTATGACAAGTAAGAAAGGTTAAATGCCTCATATAGTGTGATGCATGTTAATTTGCTAGAGAGGCCATGTTATTTTCACTGGCAGGTTTACAGTGAGCGGTATGTGGACCAGATGGGCATCATCGGATACTTCCCTGCAATTATGGTGAAGGAGACACAGAAGTTTACTGAAGACACTGTTAAGATGCGAACAACTGTGAGTATATTTGTGTCTTTCATAGGGCATTATCTAGGATGAATTCTCCTTTTTGTGTTCATTTTATAAATCAGTAGGTGGTTGTTAACATTATCTATTGCCTTTCTTTCAGGACATGGACTTCTACTGTGAATAAGGCACCGCAGACAAGAGCCTATTTTCTCTGAAGTTTTTCTATTAGTCACTTCAGCTCTTTTAACGGACAGTAAACTGTTCTTCTATCAAGCCTGTGTCAGACTATGTACCATTACATCCTGTTGTCTTCAGTGGGAATGAAAACCTGGACACTCAGCCAGTCATAGCATTGATACCCCTGCTGTTGAGTTAAATCACTGTTTTCATTGCTTAGAATATTTTGCTCAATAAATATCTTTATCCAGATCAGTCCAAAATGTTAAATGTAAAAAGATTTAAAAATGAATTTTCCAGATCCGTACATTGACTTTTCAGGATTGGTAATTGCAATTTTATGGTACATTTCAGCTAACATCTAATATCTGATCTAATAGCTTTGCTTGGAATTTGTAAACCTGCAAATTAGATTTTCTGCTGTTGTAAACATATTATCACATTCAATCTGTAATGCTGATGTAGCCTTTTTATTGGAGTCTCAAGGTTTTTTGACGCTGTTATCAAAGACATTTTTCATAACACATGAATCACAATTTTCTGTGTGCTATGATTCATTCTCAAGCAGCAGGGGAAGAAGTCTTTGCTTTGCCAAAGAAATATAATCCAAAAGAAATAATTGCATAAAGGTGTCATGACTGGTGTACAGAGCTCTGGACAGACAGCCCAAATGCAAACCAACACACAGGAATGCTAATGCTAATGGGAGATGTAAACAAGCTCAGAAAAGATGGAAAAACAGGTGTTAGTGCAGGACAGGTGTCCTCAGAGATTAGGGTGATCGGGAAATCATAAGAAAGTGGACATGTGGCAGAAAGAAATTAAAGAAGTTAATTTATTACCCGCAAAACCCATTTTTTCTTGTTAGTTATCACCTGCTAACAAATCTTGAATCATGATGATATAACGTCCCACAGCGACTCAATGCAGCTCAGTAAGTTGAGAGACAAAGGACATACAGTTATACTTCCTAATGAGGACACTTTATTTGGGAATATTTACTGTAAATTGATGAGCCTGGAAATGTCTTTTTAAACGTGTTTTATTGTAATTCGAGCCACAGTTTCACCGAGACTCAATTATTGTTTCTGTGTCTTTTCTCCCATCTGTCTCTCAATCATAACAAATGCAGACAAAAAACAACTAATACACAAAAAAATACAACAATGTCCAACAGAAAGCAATTTTATAGAGTTAGGTGTTGTTTTTTTAATAAATTGTTTAATCATCATTACACTTGTTTTATATGTGAGGCAGCAATTCATTGACCGACTGATCTAATTACCTGAGAGACAGGAAGGTTTTATTGGGTAGGGGATACAAAATATCACTTTGCTAAAAATCTCTGTTAGATGTCCCTGGTTGCTTTGAAATATGTAAAAGTG
This sequence comes from Pseudochromis fuscus, assembly GCA_900323345.1. Taxonomy (NCBI): domain Eukaryota; kingdom Metazoa; phylum Chordata; class Actinopteri; family Pseudochromidae; genus Pseudochromis; species Pseudochromis fuscus. The sequence goes on from OOFC01047505.1 coordinate 28,727, forward strand.
TTCCTGAGCTCCCTAAGGTTTTTGTGACCAGTTTCCACAACATATTGTGATTTTTTTTGTACATACAACAAGAAAAGTGGCAAAATGCTATGAAATATGAAATGATCATTTCCACTTAAAGAGATCTCGTCTGTCTACAGATCTGTCTGTATTCCCGACATGCACACGCATGCAGCTTCCACAGTACTATCATGATTAAACATGACCTAACATACTTTCACTGCTAAGACCCAACTGATGATCAGATTTTCTTTTTGATTGGTTCTGAATAATCAGTATCTTTCCTTCTGCGTCACAGCATCCACCCAGAATAGTAGTAGTGAATAAAATATCTCAATCAATTCTTCCTTTTGTACAATGGGGGATTATCAAACTCAAAAACATTTTCATTTTAATAAAGGAAGACTCAGTGTTTAAATGTTCTTTAGAGCTGTCAGATCATGGCTCTGCCCTCTCAGGGAGTTTCTGATGTGACTGCCGAATGCAGTGATCTCCTGGGCTGATTCAAACAGGTCATTTTCATCAGCTATTTCTGTCTGGCCTGAGGCATTCTTAGAAAAGGTATGGTTAAAAGTTTGGGAAATAGGGCTGTCGCACATACGATCAATCTCTTCCTGTCCTCTTCTCAGCCTGGATCAATACAAACCTGCTTCAAATGTACTATTGCAAAAATGTCACTCAGCAAAAACATACCTGAGGCATGTCTGACAGAAGAGAAGAGAAGAGAAGAGAAGAGAAGAGAAGAGAAGAGAAGAGAAGAGAAGAGAAGAGAAGAGAAGAGAAGAGAAATACAAATTTTCATTTCCAAAATCTGTCTTAAAATGTGCTCATATTGAAATGAAATTGGAATCATTACACATTATCCACAGAGGAAGTGGATGCTGCATTCAAAGGTTGTTAGTAACAATTGTTCCAAAGAGGTGAAAATGCTCAGCATCTATTTAGCTGATTGCCAATTGAAGTTTTTGTGAGTGAATATGTGTAGGGCCTATGCAAATCTGCAAAATACACAAATCACAGCAAGTTAAGTCAATCTGTAGCTTTAGGATGTTACCATGGTGACAAGCAAGGATACTGTGACAGAAGAGATTGATGTATGTGCACGGTTTTGTGTATGTGTGTGTGTGTGTGTGTGTGTGTGTTTCCTCAGTGTGAGCTTAAAGGAGCAGCTGCCAAATGCAGGCTACGGTGCACTTTTTTTTTTCCATCCGGTGTCACACCCACACCTCTACAGACAGCAACACAGAGCCCCATAGAGCTGAGAAATCAACAGCTTCAGGTCTGGTTAGCATCTGAGGGTGACATTTTTAAACTTGGGAAACATGCTTCTTTTTTAAATGTTATTTCATTTTTTTTGTTAATATCTCAAAAGCACAGAGATCTGAGCCTATTTTGGGCCTGCCTGTGTGTGTGTCAAGAGGTGAGGTAATTACAAAAATGGGGAGGGGGGGATATAATCAACCAGAGATAGATTTGTGTGGGGGAAGTTCATAGATAAACAAAACACTCCAGTGCTCTGAGGTTCTGGGGAAAAAAAAGACTTTAGTTTGCACAGAATTGAGATGTGATGGGAAAAAAAAAGACTGAGGAGGAGAAGATTTGAGGCACAGACATCAGACATGCTGTATTGCTCCATGGTCATGGGATGACTCAGGGTGAATGTTTTTGATTGAAACAGCTCATTTCTTTCCATGGGCAAACAAGGATCGTTGTTCCCTTGAGAAAAAGATATTTACTCATAAAAGTGACAGACAGAAAACTAATCTACTATCCTCTAGTGTGATGGAAAACTCTCTGCTTTATGTATGTATGCGTGACTAGAGGCAAAATCTGACTTAATCTCTAGTGTCTTCAAGGTGTTTGAGTGATCGGGTTCTGTCGGGGTGAATTTTCTTCAAGGCCGTCAGGAAATGCCAGCTCACTGCTTGTTTGAACTAATCAATCAATCAGTCACCACGAATCAGTCACTGGTGAAGCCCGAGGATCAGCGGCGTCCATCCGCCTTGATTAATATCCTCTACGTTTCTAAATGTATTTGTCAGTCTTGATTTGTGTCAAGAGTGCGTGTCCACCTGCTGGCCATATCGTACGTTTTGACATATCAAGTTTCACTGACAAGAAAAGTGCAGAATCAACAATATTCCATCTTATCCCATATTTAATTATGTCACTTCCTTGTTCGCTCTCTTTCTTCTTCTCTGTGTGTTTGTGTGCCTGTGTTATATCTCTGACTCATGTAATTGCACAAGCTAGTGTAATTCCCCCAATTTTCTCTGTCACACAACCACACAAAAGAGCCACTGGTTTCATTTCTTGTGTGTTCAACCCTCCAAACAGCTTAGGACTCTGCTGTATCAACTACTTAATGTTTACTATTCTGGCAGAGGAAAAGACAGCAGTTGAAAACCTGTATTTTCGGGAAAAAAAAAAAGGTTGGTAATTAGTGAAATATGTTACAATTCACTGTCATCCGTTTGTTCAAATAGCTTTACAAGTTAATCAGTGTGCATCCATCCTTCAGTTAACCATCAGCTCATGGGGATGAAGACGAGGAACACCGAAAGGCTTTGAGAAGAGCACTGATGATTTTTCTGTTATTCCACTTTTTCTTTTTCATCTCAGCAGTCACCTACGTTCCTGTTACACCTGAATAAACCAATTTCTGCAACACAACCCTCTCCTCACCTTCTCAATCCGAGAAAACTGACTTCCTTCAATTATTTTTTCCTTCTGTTTTGCCTGTCACCGTGGTTACCAGAAAGATTCAGGGAAAGGTTACTGTGTCCGTGTCTGTGCGGCAGTGGGTGCTGGGGTTTAGCAGCGTGTAAGAGGACATTCAACCACTGTTCAAGAGATGCTTTTATGTAAACCAGCAAACCATCTCTGTAAAGCTAATGAGATTTTTTTGAGGTCAGCAGGTCAGA
>OOFC01047506.1:0-10334 GCA_900323345.1 Pseudochromis fuscus
TATCAGACTGTTTCTTTTACGTGTTTACTGAATCAGGGAAAAGTTCCCTCCATGTTTGTGATGCACTAACTAGGTGATAAAAAGTTGCACTACCTGTTAAAGATAAAACTACGTCACTGACGTTACCTCGGAGAAAAAAATCAAACAGCTGTTCATGTAGCTTTGAACTGTGACAAATGGAGTTGGAAATACATTGTTTTCAACGAAGGCGGAGCAAATACCGGTAAGAGCTCCCGGTACGTACGGTACCGTATTGTGAATGTACTAGCTTGTTGTGGAGTGAACGGAGTTGTCAGAACGTTGGTTTGTTTTCTATGAATAAAGTTTGACTGACTGACTTATCTGACTGTTTTGTTGACATTCACTTTAGTGCAGCTTCATCTAGATGGATGATAACACAACCCCAGACACTACAGTAGTTTATAGTCTATGCACCTTATATATGAAAACAGTTTTAAAACAGTGTTGCCAACTCCTTAGTAAGGAAAGTAGCTATTGGCTGTCCTAAAAGTTGCTAGAAGATGCTAAATGACGTCATCACCTAATTTACATAATTTAGCATTGACATGTTATTGTAAGATACGCTGTAGGAGAGAGGAATAACGTCGTGGAAGAGACAAAAAGTGAGTAAAAAAACGTCCTAAATATGTTTAGAACTACATATGAGCTTTATTCTGTTGGTTCTTGTTTTGTTTTTTTATTTTGACATTGAAATAGCTAACGCTAACTAATCCGATGCGCCTTATAGTGCGGAAAATATGGTAATCACAAAAATCTGCTTTTTTTTAAATTATTCAACATTTTCTGAACAGCACATCAGGCCTCACAAAAATCAGCTAGTGTATATAAATCAGATTATTGTTCAAGATTCGTTTAGACTGCCTGTGACTGGACAAAAAAATACAACAATGTAACACTGGAGTAACACCTTGATTCCCAGAATGAGTTGCAGTTTTCCTCAGAAAAAACAGTCAAAACCAGCCAGCAAGATTTATGACCAAATATCTGCTCAACATGATGTTCCCATCAGCCTCAGCTGTACTGTTGTTTACAGGTCAGTTAGAAAATGTTAGCATGCTAATCTGAGACAGTAAATTTATCCATTACCCAACAGCTGCTAGCATTTTCTATTATTTTTGTTACCCGTTTGTTTGTTAGCAACATAACGGACACACTGCTGAAGAGATCTTGAAGAATTAGCCACTAGAGACAGAGTATTACTTCAGGTTATATTTGGGGTAAGAGTAAAAATCCTGGAGTCTCACACACAGTGGGTCAAAGACCAGAAACAAGTGCATGGATCATGTGTTGCTGGAGGTTTGTCCTCTGAGTAGCTAGGAGTTTAACATGAATTTAACCAGGAAAATAAAGGCTCTGTAGATTAACCTCCAAGCAATTCAGCAATTTACACACGACCAGAAAGCACAAACCTCCATCAGTAAAACAACAAATAAACAAAAGCTTCTACACCCTAAAAAAAGTTGGGTTGTTTTAACCCAGAACTGGGTCAAAACTGCACTAACTACATGTTGGGTTAATTAAACCCAGTGAGATGGACATAATAACAATACAGTGTCGAGTCAACACAACTAAACACTGGGTAAAAACAACAACATGTAGAAACCACCCATCTAACTGGCTTTAATGAACCCAGTACGTGGTTAGTCTAATGTTGACCTGGTGAAAACAACCAACATTTTTTACAGTGTAGCAGTTGAATTTAGCTTAAAGGGAAATTTAGAGGAAAGTTAAAACAAGACTGTGTACTGGTTCCATGTCCCAGTGCCTTTGCTTTTTGTCTGTTGGCAGTGCTTATCTATCATCTCAGCTCCGTTAGATCATCCTCGGCGGCCTGTAATTTTGGTCATACCAGTGTGTGTGAGACAAGATTTCCAATACATATAATGTGATATAAGAGGCCACTGAGTTGGACTGCATCCTTTTCAAGGCCCGTGTTCCCTGAGAAAACCTATCATGCCCTAACCCTGCACTGTAATATAAACCACATGTCATATATGGACTTGCTGTTGACAGAGTGATCCTGTAGATCTAATGGCTGTCATGGTTAGACTGTGTATATTTGTGATGGGACTTCAAGCCGTTTATTTGCTGAGGGATTTCAGTCTTTACCACAATATACAGCCAAGCACTGAAAGCCTCATTCAGGAGAAACAGTCCCCTCACTCTTACTGTAGCTAATGTTGTGACCGCACTATCTCCTCCTCACCTCTAATCCCACGTCTGAAACCCTCGCCACTGCTTCTGCTTTGATTGAGGCTGCTGTAGGTCTCCTCTGTAGCTCCTCTCAATGAATTAAATTACCCTCAGCCACATCATCAGCAGATTGCCGCCCTGGTTTTATGCTGGGAAGCCTCTGATTACATGACAGGCTTGTGGGGACTGTTTGTAATCACTGTCACAATAAAAAACTGGCTAATTGTCTTTGACACCAGTTAATGTGGTGAAAGTCTGACCTCCATCTATGGAAAACGATTGGATACTTTAAAGAGGATCTGTAATGGTTTCTCATGTTTTCTGTTGTAAGTACAGCTTGACAGTTCTGGGTGTTGATGCTACACGTGGTCAAAGTTTCACATCCTGAGATAAAGTGATGTTGCAGTGATCTCTGTGAGGACAGCTCTCAGTCTGCAGCCTGATGAAAACTGTTTCACAATCTGTTCAAACTCTGACGTGTGAATATTTGAACATTTTCAGAAACAAGATGTCAGGTTACAGTCGTCTGAGTAACTGAACCAGGTCTCCAGCTCTGCTCCTGAATATTATTACATGTGTTTATTTCATGTACTGCACCATGTAAATAACCACAGTACACAGAGATACTGTGCAGTGGTAACATTTTACTGCTACGTTACCTTCAGTGTCTCCTCACAGCAGATGAATGTGGACACACAGAGAAAACACTTTACATGCAGCTGGTGATTAAAATCCTGAATCCAGGATCTGATCCACAATCAGCTGCTGATGTTTGTAATATTCACCAGACACAGACGTCCTGCTGGGAGCTTCCTGTGGTGGATGGTGCTGCTGTCTGCTTCCTGATCCGGGATCAGATTCACACTCACACATGTTCACACTGGTTGGAAAGTTTGAATTTACACTCACCTGTTGGAGAGTCAGGCTCCGCCTCCTGTCGGCCTCAGGAACAGTTGGTTTCAGACAGAGGATGAAATGAGTGACTGCAGAGGTTACTGGACATATTTGAACTCCAGAGGCTGAGACTAGAAATATAAAGCTGGAAAGTAACACAACAGGCCCTCTGGATTAAAAAGTGTACATTTTATTAAAAATTTATTTAAAAACAAGACATGAAAAATATTATATTTTAGATTCTGAGCCACTTCTGGGTCCAAGTGAACTTTGAGAGTTTGAAGCAGCTTCAGCACAGATGCAGAATTAAAGAGAACATGTAATATATTTTAGCATGTTCGTATTACAGATGTTTGCTGGCATGGTGTTTGGACTGCCTTCCTACTGCCTGTATCATCCCACCGTCTGACCCCTCAGTGGGTCATGGAAGATTAGATTTGAACAGACATGAAGATATTAGATGGAGATAAGAGGGCATCACGAAGCTTTGATGTGACAGCAGCAGTATCTTTGCTCTGTGCAGTTAATAAGCATCCGTCCTGCTCTGGGCTGAGTGAAGCGATGGGGGGTGTGGTGGCATGTAGTGTGCAGGCCGGCAGAGCTGGGTGTGTCTCCAGAGGAGGAGGGGAAACAGCCTGCAGCTCCCGCTCTGACAGGACCGGCGGACCACGTCTGGGATCTGGGTTCTGCCTGACTCCAGCACAGCTGCAGTGACATGCTGCAGACATGTGGATTATGTTAACCTGCGTGCTGGGCTGCCTTTGGCTGCGAGACCCGCTCCACATGGGACTGGCTGTGGATGGACTACACACAGATGTGGTATGTACTGTAAGCCATGGACAGAGTGTCAGTGTGTGAGTGCAGGGATGCAGCTGGGAATGAATCAGAGCTTTGACATCCATCCTGTGACATTTGTCCAGCTTCACATGTATCGCTGGTTTTGTTGCCATGTGTGAGTTCATTAAACTATTCTGACATGGTCCTTTGATACTGCAGCCAGTAGTAAACGCCCTTTATTCACAGAGAGGTCTTTAAATAGATCCATATGAAGCACGTTGCTCTCCGCCAGCACACATGTGCGACTGTAAACGTTGTGTCTCTACAATCAGATGCACACACAGCACGAAAGTGAACAAACCCGGCACCGGAAATTCTCCATCCAGGCAACAACAACAATGTGAGGGGCAGCCGACTCGCAGACCTCAGACGCTGCTAACGCCTCTTGACCTCCCCGCTGACCTCCCTCTGTGCTGTGTACACACGTCTCCTTATGCAACCCTCCTCCTGCAGGGTCCTCAGCGTGGTGGTTCTGCTGGTTGTGTACGGCTGTAGATGAGGGAATGTGTTTGCCCAGCTGTGCAGTTCAGCACAGATCATCTCCTCACCTGCAGATACAGATGACTTGATTTATTGCAGCTCGTACCTCTGTCATCACGCTGCGCTGGCCCCCTGGGTACAGAGGATACTGCGTTTGGCGCTGGCTGATTACAGGGTTGGATGTCCTGTTGATGCCTCCAGATGATGGGGTGTAGTTTGTTGCATCAGATAAAGGTTTTATTTGAATTTATACTGGCCGTGTACAGTAGTTTTCATTTTTTATACTCCATAGACCAATATTGTCTTCACTTGTGATTACCACCAGTCATTGTGTGACTGTAGGATAAAGGATAAAGGACTTTTTTAAAATTAAATACAAGAAGGTTTTGTCTTTTTTTCGCTGAAGGCAAATTATTGCTAGTTTTACAAACAGAAAGAATCAAGTGTTCCTGTACAATAAAGCACTAGGAGGCTTTTAATTTGAAATGTTTGAAGGTAAGATGAGTGTAAACTATATATATAATGGATGAAGCTAACATGACATTTGTGAACTCACATTTTGAATGTGGCCATGTTGTTTTTTTGGAGCCAGAAGTGACCATATTTTGATATGTAGGGAGGAATGAGGAGGCGGGTCTGACCCTTGAACCTGAGAACACTGTCCAATGTGAGAGACTCAAGTTTAAGTCAATCAAACTAACCACACCTCTAACTCCTCCCCTTCTCTCAGCCTAACATCTCCTTCATGATAAATGATGTTCAGATGGACCAGATCTCTGAGAAGATGAGTTGACTTTAACTGATGGCATCAGAATGACTGAGGAGGCTTTTTCAGGATGAACATTTTTGAATTGAAGTCAGTTGGAGTTTTTTGGAGCCAGCCTCTAGTGGCCGTCAGTGGTATTGAAGTTTTCAGCACTATTGGCCTCATGTTTGAGCCCCAGTTGCATCATCCATTTCTATAAACAGTCTATATGATCAGTGCTTTGTTTTAATAGCTGCACAGTGTTGGACTTGAATTCATTAGCTTCATCAATCTAATAAATGAACATTTGTAAAATGATGACACAGTTCTGAATATGTTTTAACCTCCATTTATGTTTTAAAGCAATGATTCTATTGTTAAAATAAAGTTTACACATTTGGTTCTTCACAGTTACTGGTTTGCACTTTCACAGCCGGTTTATCCTAGTTTTAAAGTCTCTGGGATTATCTACTAAAAAGAAAAACAAAACTGAAATTTATGAATGTATTGTAAAAACATTTCAGACTTTAAACAGTAAAAAATTCAGTTGCAAAATAAAGATGTACATTATGTCCATGGAAACAGTCCCTGTGTCTGAATCTGATCTGAGCTGACCGTCACTTCCACTTCATGAAGACATCAGTGTCTCTGTGTCATGCTTTGTTTATGGCTCCAACTGGGTTGTTCAGATCTAATGAAAATGTGTAAAAGCCTGAAGCAGGAGCAGTGTATCTTCCTGTACTGGCCCTGTGCTGCTTCACTGCTGTCTGTGTGCCACGGCTGCTTCAGGGACTGCTGGGTTTTAACTCTTGGTTATTTTACACAGTGTGTCGGAGCAGCGGTGATGAGCAGTGTGGGGGAGATTAGCTGGACAAATAGGCTCAGGTGCGGAGCGATCGAGTGTCTGCTGGCCGGCGGGGCTGCAGCAACAGTGGCAGCTTGTCCAGGATAAAGGGCCATTGTGCTGCTGATAAAGGGGATCTGTGCCCGTGCTGCCTCTGTAGTCTGCCTCGTCTTCAAACCGCCGCATCACTATCCTCTCATTTTTGTATCAAGTGTCTTTGAAGTGTATCAGCTCCAGACTTCAAGCAGTGGCCTACTTCACATGTCATGATGCTGCCAGATTGTGGAGTTTTGTCAGCACATGTGCACAGTGCATTACTGCAGCATTACACAGTGAATTCATGGTTTACACTGCAGTCACTTCAGGATTCATGTGGATGTAATTGTTCTCGTTGGTTCTCCTCAGCCTGGTTCAGCTGGATGTGAGGTAAAGGTGGCTGAATATTTCATACATTAAAAAATAAAATCATGAACAGTATCTCCTCGTTAGAAGACAATCTGATGTGTATGTAGATACAGATCCATTGATACGATTCAGACGTTTGATATGGGACCATTTGATGTGATGTGCTGCCATGTGATAGGATACATTGTTACAGTAGTCCTTCATTTTTCTTTATTTCATTACATCATAAAATAATTCTAGAAAAGTATCAATATTTGGATTCACTGGTCTTTTATGTATCAACACACTTCATTAATCTCCAAGGAAACCCCAAGTATTTCTGTTATTTTATGGCATCATTGGAAAAACTGATAAACAAATGTGTCATTTCAGAATAACAACAGTGATGAAAATCCTGTTTGTGTGTGAACGAACACTGAATATAAACTTCAGTCTGTCTCACACAGACAGTGCAGCTGCATCACTTTGACAGATACAAAGAGAAATATGAAAATATGGTTGTAAACTGTATCAGTTTCCTTCATAAACAACATTACCCTCATTTAATTATCACATTGTTCCCACATCAAGACAACAATGTGGTGATGCTTCAGTAAACTGATTATTAACTTTAAAATCAGGCCTTCCTCTGAGTCACATCAGTTTTATATTGATCACAGGATGGATGCTGGTGTCTGCAATCTTTAAACTGATTCATCTTTAATTCAAACTAATCACAGAAAAGCAGAAGGAAGAGGAGTGAGGTGCAGAAACACACCCTGTGATTTGTCTTACACTGTATACTGGATTCTGGTGTAATGTGACTTCGCCTGTAGGGGTTTTGAGACTAATTAAACACCATACATGATGCTCTGATTTGACTAATGCAAACCTGGCTGTTCATCCTCTATTTCTGACTCCTGCTTTTGTGAAACAGTCCTCTGGTGGCAATGTTTTAGTTGAATTTTGGTGCATTGGTTCCTGTCTTTTAACATGTTTCCATCATATTGGCAAAAACATATTTGAGTTTAAACATCTGTGTCCATCATGTAACATGAGTATGAAAGACCTGTGAGTCTCTTAATGATGGAAGCTGGTGAGACAGGTGTGTCCACTCCAACTTTATTTACATCCTCCTCTTTGACAGTGTACAACACAATAATGCAGCAGACAGCTGAAGTCCTAATGCTCTGTTTTCCTGGCAACACTGAATATTTAAAAGTAAAGCATCCACATGTAATACTGTGAAAGACACAACCATGTGATTGAAGTTTGTGTTTGTCTCTCCTTCCAGCATCAGCTGTTAGAGAGAAACCCCCTCGATCCCAGCCATCAAGATGATGCAGACCAAACCCACGAGCTGGTGCTTGTTGATGAGCCTCACATTGTGTTGGTCGCTCAGGATGAACACAGAAGATTTCACAGTGTGGGATCCTCTCTCAGATCGCTGGATGAAAGAAACATCCAGGACGGTGCAGAGGACTCAGAGGTTTCATACAGTGTGGTGGACTCTCCTGATTCGCTGACCCACGGCTCTGAGGGGAAATCTGACAGTGCACCTTCACCAGTGGATGAGAACACGATCCCACTGATGGCATCAAACACAGACTGGAAGACAAACAGCCCTGACTCTCCTGTGAGGAAGGAGGTGGAGTCAGTGCCGTCTGTGCACGCTGCTGGATCAGGGAGCATCGTCAGTGGACCTGATCAGAGACTCTACAGGATCCACAGAGGCTCCTCCGGTCCAGTTGGGCCGCCCGGACGAACAGTAAGCATCTCATACACTTCCTACAGCATGATGGGAGACATGTTTAGTTTGTCTTGAAATGGGGTCAGATCTTCATCCCAACAGACAGTTTGTGTTTATTGTACCTGTGTTAATACATCATTCAAATATTCACATGATCTGTTGTGTCAAAAAGATGTTCGGAGACTTTCCTGTCCTAAAAAGATGAAGCCCAGACTAACAGCTTAAAGAGGTGAAGTGTCACACGAAGGCTGCTACAGATCTCGCTCTGATTCACCGCCAAACACAAACCTCCAAGGTCGCTTTGGAAAACATCTCCAACAGATTTAAAAAGATGCTCCCAAAATATTAGCAGCAGTGTCAGCTGTTTCTTTCCTGAAGACAACAAGTTTCCCCACAGTGCCTTATGTAATGCCTCAAAGAGCTCTCTCTAATTGGCTGTATTTTAGTTTTAAGTGGAGGTTATGGTTTTATGGTTGGACTGTGGTTGCATCAGCCCACATGAAACTGACTCATACTGTTTTTTATTCAGTTTGTACAATTGCAGGATGGTCAGACTGCCTTCAGAAACACTGCATTAATAAGGTCTTGGAGACACCACAGTGACAGTGTTTCTTGTAAGATCAACACACTCCTGCCAATAAGCTGTATTCATGTATTAAAATAGCTCAATGGCATCTTGTTCTTTCAGGGATGTGCTGGGAGAGAAGGTTATATTGGATTTAAGGGTGACAAGGTAAGTATGCAAGAGCTACTGATGTGTTTTTCTAGGTAATCATAGTGTAAATATGGTCAGATTTGCAGATGTATACACTTTGGGGGGAATTGGTCATTTTTCAACAGCTGAGCAGCCAAAAAATACAGTGAAATAACCACCTCATTAAAATATAGTGTGTAAATACTGACCATAATTACAGTGGAGGCTGTAGCTTTCATTTTACATAAGAACTTGTAATTGTTGGCTTTTAAAATTTAGATTTTTTTTCAGTTGTAGAAACAATGAAACTGATAAAAACCACATTTATTTGGTGTTTTTTTTGTAATGTAAAATTACTAACCTGCTTCCTCAGTTTACACTTAAGTGCTATCTATCTATCTATCTATCTATCTATCTATCTATCTATCTATCTATCTATCTATCTATCTATCTATCTATCTATCTATCTATCTGTCTATCTATCTATCTATCTATCTATCTATCTATCTATCTATCTATCTATCTATCTATCTATCTATCTATGAGGCTGATCAACACACCTCTGCTTTAGCTGTTTTTCACTTACTAATGTATCAGCGAGCACACACGTTACCATGGTCACTGATCAAACTGTACTGCCATCAGTCTGCCTCTGATTTTACAGCACGAATGATTTTAAAGATGAAAACAGGTCATTCAAACCAGACCATCCTTTCAGATACTGCATGTGAGCACCCACAGTGGTTTGGTGGGGGGAGTGATTTTCAGCTGTTTTGGTAATTTAAATTATTTATCTTTTCTCCCCTGCCTCAGTGGAGCAGGGTGAGCACCTGGTTTCTGTGTGGAGTCTACATGTCGTGGGTTTTCTCCAGGCTTGTTAACTTCATTGGTGATTGTAAACTATCCATAGCTGTGAGTGTGTACGGTTGTTTGTCTCTGTGTGATGGTCCTGTGATGGACTGGGTGTCTGTCCAGGGTGTCCCCCGTCTCTCGCTCATTACCAGCAGGGATAGGCTCCATCCCAGAGTTACATGATTGGATAAGTGGGTATAGACGATGGATGGATGGATGGATGGATGGATGAATGGAGGATGGATGGAGGATGGATGGATGATGGATGGATGGATGGAGGATGGATGAATAGATGGATGGTTGGTCGGATGGATGGATGGATGGATGGATTGGTGGCTGATGGATGGATGGATTGGTGGCTGATGGATGGATGGATGGATGGATGGATGGATGGATGATGGATGGATGGATGGATGGATGATGGATGGATGGATGGATGGATGGATGGATGATGGATGGATGGATGATGGCTGGATGAGGATGGATGGATGATGGATGATGGATGGATGGATGGATGAATGGATGGATGATGTCTGGATGGATGGATGGATGATGGATGGATGGATGATGGATAGATGAATGGATGATGGATGAATGATAGATGGATGAATGGATGGATGGATGGATGGATGGATGGACC
>OOFC01047507.1:0-30006 GCA_900323345.1 Pseudochromis fuscus
TCAGGAGGAGGGTGGAGAGGTGGAGGTAGTGGAGGAGGACCAGGAAACCAAACCACTAGCTCTCAGAGAGGTGAGGTGGATTTTCTTTTGTATTTTATCCAGTAAATTTACAGAAAATAATAATATCTGTATATTACTCACTGCAACAATTTAACCAACTGCTTGCCTGTCTTTTCAGTCCCTTGTCAGGCCACTCTTGATATATCGTGTCCTTACAAAGGATGGGGGCTTTACTTCACAGATGGTATGTGCTTGTGTTTCAGTTGACAATGATATGTATGTTCTGCAGACATAAGTTACATGGGATGGTTAAGATAATGTGCTCTTTACTGTGTGCTGTTTATGTCTTTATGTGCAGGCTTCATTGAGAGCTCACCCTTTGTGGTGAAGATCAAAGTGTTTGAGAAATATTTCACTTCCAGAATCCACCTTTTTGACAAGGTCAGTCATGTACATCTCCTTCCATGCAGAGTATGTCTCTCTATCACCTGTGCATGTTTTCATGTTTCTTGTTTTTTTTTTGGTGTGAACATACAGGATGAGATCGAGCGTCAGGGCAGTGTTCTGGTGGATTACGCCGACTTGATTGGAGACCAAACTGTACATAACAGACTTCCTGAAATAATCACAGAGCTGAAGGAACAACCAGAGGTGATGCTCAACTGTTTGGGAGTGGCCATTCACCAGGTAAACACACAGATTCACTACATCACAAACACATATTGTGTGGTCCTACTGCAATACATACTCATGTACTTTCAAGTCATTATAAACATGCAAATCAAAATGTATTCTTCAATCATTATTTTCCACATTATCTGTGTGTGATGCAGGTGTTGACTGTAGATCTGGAGAAACAAGCTGCTGAGCTGCAAGAGGACGAGCTCCCTGTTGCTACACCGATCATCAACATCCCTCGTATTAGCGCAAGGTAATCATCACGGTGACGTGCAGTGAGTCGTTCTCTTGACACCTGTTACGGTTTCCCGAAATAGCTTGTGATGGGAACAGCAGAACACATGAATGAGACGCCACACAATGATCAAAGTTCCCAAAGAATCCGAGTTAAGACGCAAAATATACAAGAAACAAATAAGCACCTAAAGCAAAAATTAGATAACAAAGGAGACTGGAGACCCTGGCAAAAATGAACATGTTGGGGAACTAAACATAGGGGAGACAACATAAAAAACCCCATTAATGAAAACCAAAGGCCAAAAAGAACCCAACCAGTGTGCCAGAGTCTCTGTCAGGAAGCCCCCTCTACCATTTCACTCTCCTTCTCCAAGAATGTGGTAAACTCACACAGGTGTCCAGCAAACAGAAGGAGGAGGGACCAAGAGTGGGTGTCAGGGACGAGCTTCACGTAACAACGCCCATACATCTACTGAGCATTAATGAAGGTGATTTTTTTTTTTTGTGTAAATCACCACAGGCTGTATAACTACGAGCCGCTGACTCCGCTGCGCCTGTTACGTGCCAGTGTGTTTGGACGTCTGGTCTGTGTGAAGGGAACCGTGGTCAGAGTGAGCAACATCAGGCCTCTGTGCACCAGGATGGCCTTCAGGTGTCAGGGCTGCTCACAAACGTTGTCTCTGCCGCTACAGCACGGAAAGTACGCCACACCTCTCAAGGTAGAGTGGACGAAGCTACAGTGGACGCTTGTTTGTGGGGTCAGGAGTTTGGTATTTGAACGGGTCCAATGTCCACTGTGTATGAGACTCTAGTTCAGGTCGAGACGTTCTGCTTTATGCTTGCACACAGGTGACCTCTGCAGTTTTACAGTGTGTATACATGTTTTTATCATCCAGTGTGTCCAGCGTGAATGCCGCAGTCGCTCCTTCACCCCCTGCCGCAGTTCTCCTCTCACACACACTGTCGACTGGCAGATCATCAAGTAAGTTTACAGCGTTTTAATGCATGATCAACTGTGAGAAACTGTTGCAACATTAAACACATAAAATCCTGCTGTAGTCGTTGGTTGAGGGTTCAGGCAGGAGCTGATGTTTTGAAGATGAGGCATCATTTTAAGTGACTGCTGTGAATATTGAATAGAAACTGCATAAAAACAGAAATTATCATTGTACTATAGCTGCTTGGATCATAGTAAAAAGTAGCTGGAAGGATGAATTATGTTCAACTAAACTCTTGTATCAGTGGCAGCTGTGAGGCTACTGAAAAACAGGGCTTGAAGCAAGTGTGTGCTGCAGGGTGTTGGAGTTACATACAATATTTATTCATTTTAGATGCTGAGTGTGTGATTTCATCCACTGTCTGTGTGTCTGTAGGTCTTTATTAAACACTATGTGAGCTTGGACGTCATGTGCATTCACAGCAGCAGCCATCAGCTTCTCAAACATTTGTTTTTTTCTTGCATTGCTTTGATTTTTGATAAGAACAAGATTTTTGGGAGTAAAAACAGACAAACAGATTTAAAAATGGTTCTTATCCAGGAGCTAAATACTCCTCAGACATGATTACTACAGATGTACTAATACCTTCTTGTGTAATGTGCATCTTGTGCAATATTAAGGGAAGTTTGCAACAACAAAGCAGAATGTAAAATGTCTTTGTGTGTGTGCACTTTTATGTCTTTTTACTATTTTCACAAGTACATTTACTCTATTTTTTTTTTACTCTTACTTTGGTACTAAAAGTATTGCATATGAATAACATTACTGATCATTTAACAGACTTCACTTGAATGAACTTTTGTTGTGTGCCTCTTCAGGGTGCAGGAGTTGATGGGTGGAGAGCAGAGGGAGACTGGACGAATCCCACGCACTGTGGAGTGTCACCTGACCTCCGACCTCTGTGACAGCTGCGTCCCTGGAGACACTGTGACTGTGACGGGGATAGTCAGAGTTAGCCAAGATGGTACAAACACACTCGCACACTGTGGTCGAATGTAGGGAAATATAAACTTCATCTCGAAAGGATACACACAGCAGAAATCTGTTGTTACTGGAAACAGAAAATTTGATGCTGTGCTCTCTGTGTGCAGGCAGCTCCAGAGGAAACAAGGATCAGTGCATGTTTCTCCTCTACATTGAAGCTACTTCAGTCAGCAACACCAAAGGTATCAACGTGTCCATCTTTAAACTGACAGACTTTAATCCAACACTTCACTGAGGAGCTATTTTCTCTGAATGTTTAGGCCAGCAGTCCAAGGTCGGAGGTCAGGGGTCGCTTGAAGATCGCTCCGGAGGGGAGGAGTTCAGTCTGAAGGAGCTGTACGCCATCCAGGAGATCCAATCACAGCCTGACCTGCTGAGACTTATAGTACAGTATGTTAATCACTACCTGCATCACATACTGCACAATACTATAAACAGAGATTACTGCAGTGTCTCAGTGATTGACGACTCAGGATGTTTATTGTCACACTAATTTTACAAGTGTGTGAAAAACTTGCAGTGGTGCTTCGTTTGAGAATAAAATAATTAAAGTAAGAATAACTAATTTTAGCAGAGGTTTTACAAATAAAGCACATACACTGATAGTAAATGTATTCTGTATGAAGCTGTTATAACAGTATCCTGCACAGTAGATGTACTGCACTTGTGTGTGTTGTGTTAAATGTGCTGAAAGCCACGTTGTGAGTTATTGGTTCACTTTTCTTATGGCCTGGGGGTAGAAACAGTTTCTGAGGCTGTTGTTGAGACATGATCTGTAGCTTTTGTATCTTCTGACCAGAGGGCAGGACAGAGAAGATGCTGTTGTGGTGTGGATATGAGGCAATTTGAAGCATTTTTTTATTTAAATAGACTTTTTTCTGAGGCTCTGTGAGCACATGCCTTCTCTGTTTTAGGAGATTTTTACATTTCTTCTTTAGTTAAGGGATTTTTTTTTTAGTCTACCTGAGGCTAACAAACAGCACCTTAAATAATGTAGTACTGAGCTTTTTTCCAGCACCATCTTGTGCTAACTTTACATTTATTTTTGGTAAGGATATAAAAATACCACATTATGTTCACCCATCCAAACACTGTGCTCCCTGATTCTGCATGCTGCTCACAAATACCAGTATATGACTCAAGGTGTCGACTCTCCTCTCCTCTTTCAGCTCTTTGTGTCCCATCATCTACGGCCATCTGGTGAGTTTGGCTCTTTGAACAACACTGAGAATAACAACACAATTCTTCTTACACATTACCGAACATCCTGTGTTTTTGTGTATCTGCAGCTGGTGAAAGCTGCGTTGGCTCTGGTTTTGTTTGGAGGCCGACAGAAACACACGGGCAAGAGCAGCGTCCCCGTGAGAGGAGACCCACACATCCTGATCGTGGGAGATCCAGGACTGGGAAAGAGTCAGATGTTGCAGGTAACACTGAAGACACCACCAACACTTTACTAATTAATAATAATAGTGCACTAATGTGTAAACTCCAAGTCAACAATGCTGCTTTATGACTCATGAGCTGAGGTTGTAACGTGTGCTCACTTTTTAAAAGTGTGATGTGTTATTCTTAGTTTCAGTGTTGTTGATGCTGTGTTTGTTTATCTCTGTGTAGGCAGTGTGTAACGTGGCTCCCAGAGGAATCTATGTTTGTGGCAATAGTACCAGCACCACGGGTAAATGATCTGGAAATAGAAAAAACTCCCTAATTAGTGATGATAGGTTTTGATGTTTTGTATTGGTATTTATTTGTAATATAATCAGATGATGTGATGTCTTCTGTTTGGTTCTGCAGGTCTGACAGTGAGTTTGTCCAGAGATGGAGGGACAGGGGATTACGCTCTGGAGGCCGGGGCCTTGGTGCTGGCTGACCAAGGTGAGAGAAATATCTGTTTACAAGTATGTTAAAGGTACAGTAAATAGAAAATACAGGGATTATGTGGCAATCCTAATGCTAATAGTTGGCTGCTACATACTGAGTCCAGATGATGTCAGAACATTTCCACCAATCAGAAACATCCCCCATTTTTCTGATTGGTTGAAACGCTCTGACATCATATGGGCTCATTTAAAATGACAGCCTGAATGAAATCGTCCATGATTGGGGATTTCTGACTTTTGGAGATGATGTCTTAGTTGTCCAACCTCTTTATTAACAAATATTCCCTTGAATTGTTGATTTATGTCATAATCAATCTTCCACAATGTTTTTCTGTTTCTTTAAATATGATTTGATTTGTTGTGGTGGCTTCGGGGCGATTACACCAGTTTTAAAATGCACTTTGGCCTCAAGCCTAATTACTAAAAACAAACTTCTTGTCAATATTTTTGGTTTTAGAGCTACCCAGCCTCTTCTATAAAACTATTTCTTTGCTTCGTTCACCCAGTGGATCCCTGCTTCCTGGTTCCTGGGTTTTTGAAAAGGCCCAAGGCTTCAGGAAAACTTCTCAGCTCTCAGAGGAATTTAAAAAAAACACTTTGAAATAAAACCTGAAAAATCAGCAGAGTTGGAGATTTTTGTTTCCCCGACGTTGTTGGCTCTCACTGCCGGTTATGACTGCAGGCCTGTGAAAATACATGCAGAGTTTTCCTTTTTCATCTTGTTTTCCTCATCTCACATTGTGTGTTGTTTTCAGGTGTGTGCTGCATTGATGAGTTTGATAAGTTGGGTCACCAGCAGCAGGCTCTGTTGGAAGCCATGGAGCAGCAAACTGTGAGTCTGGCGAAGGCCGGTATCGTTTCCTCTCTGCCTGCCAGAACCTCAGTGGTAGCTGCAGCAAACCCCATTGGGGGACACTACAACAGAGGCAAGACTGTCTCTGAAAATCTGAAGTAAGTCATCGCAGCGGTCACAGAACTTCATGTTGTGCAGCTGCTGCTGGAGGATATCGCAGTGGAAGTTTACAGGTTTTTGGACTTGTGTTTACTGTTGTGTATTCTTGTTTGTCTACAGGATGGGCTCAGCTCTCCTCTCTCGCTTTGATGTCGTCTTCCTCCTCCTGGATGTCCCCGATGAGTCACATGACCGCCAACTGTCAGAGCACGTCATGGCAAACAGGGCGGGAAAAGGCCGAACCAGCAGCGCCACAGTAACCAGGAGTAACTTAGAGACGTCCATCCTACTGGAGCACTCAGACATGCCGCTGTCCCAACGTTTGCAGGTAGAAATGTGCCGTCAGCATTTTGGATATGAGGAGTAGAATGATATCTGCAAAAATCATTTGCTTGTGTGCATTATGTTTGTGAAGGTCCCAGCAGGTGAAACTGTAGACGCCATCCCTGTGCGTTTGTTAATGAAGTACATCAGCTACGCTCGTCAGTACGTCCATCCCACGCTCTCTCCTGAAGCGGCACAAACTCTTCAGGACTTCTATCTCTCACTGAGAGCTCAGGCACACACTGCTGACGCCACGCCCATCACCACAAGACAGCTGGAGTCTTTAATTAGACTGACTGAGGTACATTTCCATGTTGGTGTTACTGTGCTACATAAAATTCTCTCTTTTTTTGCAATAATGTGTCAAACAGAAGGAACTAGTGTCTCTGTATTTGTGCTGTTTTTGTGTAGGCAAGAGCCAAGTTGGAGCTCAGAGAAACAGCCACTAAGGGTGATGCTGAGGATGTGGTGGAGATCATGAAACACAGGTAACACTACAGGACTCACTTCACTGATGTTTCACACTTACTTCAAGATCAGGAGATGGGGTTTGGAGTGGCAGACGTAAACATTTTATACATATTCTGCATCAAATATTTGCAACAAATTGTGTGCATATCCCTCTGTAAGTTGGTAAATGTCTGGGCTCTCATTTGTTGTTTTTTCACTTGTCACACAAGAGTAAGATTTGTTTTCCCCCCTAAAATCAGTCTCTGTGATATATTTACAATAAAAACATGTATTTTTTTATTCGTGCTGACCTGGAATATAGTTTCCCGTCCTGCAATGTAAATTTTTCTCTCTCCTGCTGTTTGTGTTTTTGCAGTCTGGCTGACACGTATTCAGATGGTCTGGGCAATCTGGACTTTGAGCGCTCTCAGCTTGGTTCTGGCATGAGTCAGCGCGGCGCTGCGAAGCGACTGGTCAACGCTCTGCACTCTCACGCTCAGAGGACCAATCAGACGCAGTTTGACCTGCAGACCCTTCGATCTATGGCCGACCGACTGAACATCAAGGTGAAAGCACTGAAACGCATGTGCACTTGATAACAACACCCAAGTTAATAATGAGCATCAAGTTAATACAGAATAAAAGTAGAAACATCTCAGTGTAGGTTTCAGTCAAATTACTTGTGTAAACACTTCAGTGAATAAAGTTTGTGAGGAAATGAGAAAGATCTTGAATTATGGTGATGATGGATAGAAAAAGAAAACAAATAAAAACATGCAGGTTTTGAAGCTCCGTAATGTCAAATTGGGATGAAAGTTGAATTATATATGAAGCAATTGTGGGAGCATCTAAGTGACTACATGAACTTTTCAAAGTCAGATATTTTCAGCAACACTGGTATCGTTTCCAGTAAGTTTGGTTTTTTTTTTCCTTTAAGCGTTACAGACTTGCTTTCCCACAAACCTTTATCTTTTGCCTGTTCTCATTCTAGAATACATGTCTCTCTTTCTACCTCAAACTTCCCTCCTTTATGTCTAAATGCATTAATCAATTCTGACCCTAGTGTACATTAAAACATCATTACATGTATTCTGGAAAAAGTCTTTAATCCATCATGATTCCTTCCAGGTGATGGATTTTCAAGGTCTCCTGAGTTCCCTGAATGAACAAGGTTTTCTGTTGAAGAAAGGGGCCAAGCTGTACCAGCTGCAAACGATCTGATCACTGACACCTACAACAGACAGTTCACTACAAGGTCAGTGCTGGGGATCAACAAACAGGTGAACTCACTGTAAAAAAAAAAAACAGAAAAAGACTTGATGGATCCTATTTCTCAGACACCTTTCACCAAACCAACATCAAACAGACGACAGTGGAGCCTCTTTGAAGGGACTGTAACAACCAAGACACACTTTGCTTTGAGGTGCACAAGTATGTGTTGGTTTTTTTTTATAGAACATGGTTACATAGTGAGTGTAACCAAACTATACAAGCGTGATAATTCTCGCTGTTGTAAATGTTTTACACACCGGTGTCTTAGTACTAGAAATACCAACTTTGCCAGACTTTAAAAGAAGAAAATGTGGTGTACATAAAAACAGTACAGATGTATATAAACATGTAAATATTTAGTGTTATGTAACTGTCAACATCATTGCACAGTGGTGCAGCACTGTAGAACAGTTTCTGTGTTTTTTTTCCTGGTTTAAACAATTGAAAATATTAATAGGTAAAACAAGAAGTTTGTCTGTCATTAGAGCTGATTTCAAAAGCTGCAAGTGTGGAAGATTTGTCTCAAATGTGTCATCGGCTGTTTCTGAATATTTTATATGGTGTGCACTTTATTAGTCAACTTGAAACATTCAGTTAATAAATTTTATTTTCTCTAAATCTGAGCATGTTTGGTTGTTTACATTTTGCAAGACACTTGAAATGCTTTTATTTTGAAATACAATATTTAACTATTTTCTCAATAGCACAGCTTTAACAGTGATAACTCTGGTGTCGTTTTTACAGTATTCACATCAATGATTTAAAGACTTCTCTGATACTTTTCTCGTGTGTTACATGTCAAATTTGAGTAACAAATTTACGTGTTTTCAAAATAAAACCGGGTTATTAACAGACGGTTTTACGACATCCGACGCTATATCGCTTTACGGCAACATGGCAGCCTGCTGGCTCGTGCTGGGTCTGTGTCGGCTCTGACCGTCACAATCTGTAACTTTACCATGAACCTGCTGACGGACAGCGCGAGGCCAGCAGGTCGGTAACGAGGGCTTGTGAAGATGATGATGATGTGTGTTCGGGGGATTTCCGGTCCTCTGAGTCGAAACGCAGCTCATGTTCGCTGCCTGGTGTCCGCGCGCTCTGCGGGTGTGTGCTGGCTCGGTCCCGGATCATGGCGGCTCAGACACACACCTGTGACAGAGTGCGCGAGGTTGAAACAAGCTCAGGTGAGCGGCGCGTGGCTCCTCAGGTTCAAATGGACGGACAGCCGCGTCGCGTGCTGGAGTGGGATCCTCCAGCAGGTGAAACAGACTCCCCGGCACGCGCCAGGTACCGTGCTCCTGCACCGGGGAGGTCACGAGAGGTCGGCGGCAGGTTTTCGGTCAATGCTGTCTCCCACAGCGCGAGGACTCTGCAGCGGGAAGACTGGGGAGACGCCAGGGGAGGCACCGGAGAAGTCCCCGGCAGCTGAGCAGGGTGAACCCGGAACAGTACCGGGACAGGGACTATTCAAGTTCAAAGAGCTGGTGAGTCCACAGCTAACGGTTACCTGCTGGAATGTGACGTGTGTAGTGGACAGAGGGAGTAAACACACCTGTGTGAGGAGTGCACAGGTGGAAACACACTGTCAGTGATAATATTTAAACAGTAACTCAGTGCAGTGCAGCTTTAAACAACAAACCAGTGAGTTAACATTCAGTGAGGGGATTCAATGAGTATCCAAACAACACAAGTTACACACACCCACCCAACAATGGAAACACTACTTATTTTTTTGCCCAAGGACACTTTGGCATGTGGACGACCTGCTTTACCAGCTGCCACCCTAAATTTATCTTTATAACTATGTAACACAAATAGATTTCCTAAGGCAAAAACAAGTTTTTACAA
Source organism: Pseudochromis fuscus (assembly GCA_900323345.1). Lineage (NCBI taxonomy): Eukaryota > Metazoa > Chordata > Actinopteri > Pseudochromidae > Pseudochromis > Pseudochromis fuscus. The sequence goes on from OOFC01047507.1 coordinate 9,627, forward strand.
TTTAAAACAAGCTTTTAAAACTGAAAAACAAATGATTATCTACACAAAGTAATCAAATTATTAAAGAATATGGAGGAAATAAACAAACATAGCAGGCGTGCACAGGTAGAAACACACTGTCAGTGACAGAAGGCAGTGCAGTGTTAAACAATAACTCAGTTCATTACAGTTTTCTCAGTGTAATTCTGTGCAGCCATTTTTCATCATTGTTAAAATACATTAATAAATAACTATGAATGTCTGAACAATCTGAAGTTTAGTTTAACAGACAACAGTGCAGTTTAAAATACTTTTCATGTGCTTGGAAGACAACATGAAAAGACATTTAATTGTAAAACAATGTCAAACGGGACGAGTTTCAGTGACTGGTAATTCTAGTGATCGCAGTGATGATGAAGATGAGAAGCCAAACAACAGAGGGTTCAATGACTCAAAGTGGTGATTAGCTTTATAGGCACCGCTGTGACTCGAGGTGCTTTACATAACACAGCCTGAATAAAACACAGAAACGTCACCTTTTGAATAAGATTAACTTCAGTGTAACAACTGATGGTAGAGCTTGAAAGTCAAACTAGTAGATGAAGAGATGGCACTGAATGGAAAGATGAGGGGAAATGTTCATTTAGCTGTTATTTCTGTTCATTTACTTCTGTCCTGTTTCCCTGTATGATTTCATGAGTGTCTGTCATTGCTGTTGTATGTCTTTAACTTGTAAACTGACACTCATTTTTGTTTTGTTTGTTTTTCTGTAGTATGAAAACCCGTGGACGATCCCCAACCTGCTGTGTGTGTGTCGGATTTTGCTGGCTCCATTTCTGGGTCACCTGATCATCCAGCAGCACTTTCACCTCAGTCTGGCTCTGTTTACACTGGCTGGAGCTACTGACCTGGTAATACAGATACAGGCACTGAGGCACTTGTTGCACAGTGTGTGTAGATACAGATACAGATACGCTCTGCTGACTTTAAGGAATAGAAAATGAAACATAAGTAGAAAATGCATTTCCTGAAGAAAATGTGTGTGAAGTGGCTCAGGATTCTCAAAAGAATAAAGAACAAATTGAAGTAGAAAAAGCAGAAATAGAAACAGAAAAAAAGTAGCAAAGGTGTCCACAATTATCTTTTTTCCAAGGTGGCTATCTGTTGTGTGAGCTCTTTATTTTCCAACATTTCCATGAATCTTCAGTTTGTCACCATCTATCTTCCAAGCTGTATTTTGACCGTGGAGTTATTGTTTCCTTTAAACTCATTTTGATCCCTGATTTGTAAAAGCCTTTAAAAAGTTTAAACGGTTTTGAACATTTAACACATGAATTTTATGGACTTGCTCAGAAACCCATTAGCTGCTAATGGTATATTTGATTAATTGTATTTCAGGTCAAACTGTAGACACATAATATGCGCATTAGGGCTGTTATTGCTTTTAAAGTGGGACGTGCTTTGTACTGATCTCCCGTGAACCTTTTAACACAACAGAGATTATTACCTCAGCTGGAAAACTTTTTGAGGGCACTGAAACTGCCTCTTTGAACCTTTTTAAAATCCATTTATTGAAATGTCTCCATCTCTTTCCTCGCTGTTTGTCTCGACCTCAGTTGGACGGTTACATCGCCAGAACGTGGCCGACTCAGAAGTCGGCGTTGGGCAGCGCTCTCGACCCGCTGGCCGACAAGATCCTCATCAGTATTTTATACGTCAGTCTCACCTACGCTGGGCTTATACCAGGTGTGTGTCCTCCTGTCTCACACACTCTTCATTTCAGTGCCATTAAAGAGCTGCAGGTCTTTATTAATACGAGGTTATTAACATTTGTGTTTCAGCTCCACTCACAGCTCTGGTGATTTTCAGAGACATCGGTTTGATCGCTGCTGTCTTCTGGGTCCGATACAAGACTGTACCTCCACCGGTGAGACACGTTACATTTCAGCACAGTTGATTCAAAGATGTATTTTTGAATCAAGTATCCATCTCTGTTGTCTTTACTATTCATTAGCTCATAATTTAATAGCTCAGCCGTTTAATAATTGTGTGATTCATAATTTGAATAATTGTTGGTGCAGCCCTGATTAGAAACAACTTGTTACTGTGTCTAAGTTTTTACAGACGGACAGATCTGGTTGCTAGGTGACGATAATCAAATGTTTGTTGGAGCGGTTTGATGGTGTTTTTGGCATCAGCTATGACCCACAGTAGTTCTGCTTTCTCTTTGGAGAGATGCTACAGTACGCGATACTAACATTAGCTAGCAAGCTATGGGGTTTTGTTGTTTTAATTGTCCAATCAAATTCCTCCAAATGTTTTGTCCCGCCTACACTTCCTTTTTCTGCTGGAAGCACATCCCAAAACAGAAGTTAGATCCTCTCAAAATGACGTTTCTGTGCAACTTTAAAGATTTGACACAGAAGGAGTTTTGTACTGGATCCAACTGAAGTGATGCTAAATGTAACGTGGAGATTCTGACCTGTGGTCGTCTAGGGCACCTTTAATGTTCCCTGTATTACCATCACTACCATACTTTACAATGCACTTCACAGTCTCATCCTCTTCTTTTTTCGGCAGGTGACCCTTAGTAAGTTTTTTAACCCCTGCTACACCACGGCGCAGCTCAAGCCCACACTCTTCAGCAAGGTGAGCACACACACACACACATGCACGCAACCACCCACTCTGTGAGTGCTGTGGGCTTTGAACACTTTGTACTGAAGTGGAGATTGAACAACACTTGAAAAGCCTTGCAGCACATGATATAATGACTGTGTGTGAAATTTGGTTTTTCTTCTCGGATTAGAGGATTGTTCACGTGGATCACCAAATATTCAGTGATTCTACATTTATTTAGGATAACGGTGTAACACTGCACACAGTTTATGAATGTACAAGGTTTTTGTGCCTCTTGATTTCTCTCTGACTTGTGATTTATTTTCTGTTTTGCAGGTGAACACAGCCATCCAGCTCTTTCTGGTTGCAGCTTCTCTGGCTGCTCCAGTCTTCCAGTACACAGACAGTGTCCTGCTGCAGTGCTTATGGTAAACCACACACACTTACTATTACACATGCACACAATCACGGGTCTCGTCTACTTGACTTTAATATCCATTATGCTCTTTTCTGTGCGGCCTTGTGGCTGCTGGCAAAAAAAAAAAAAAGTGAATGCAAAACGAATGCAAATGGTTTTGTCTCAGTCAAGCACATAAATGCTGTTTGTTCCAGCGCATGGTTTGGGTTAAGTGTGCTGACTCATTGCAATCAGAACGAGTTGGAGTAGAAATCAGAGTCAGGACAAACAATTTATTGTGCCACAGTAACCCACATTTTTATACAAATCTGCTTCACTGACTGACATCACCACGGGCGTCATTTCACTTTCACAGTCATTATAATCACACTCGCACTTTTGCAACACTTGACGAACATTTATTGCGTAGATGTATAACAAGTAGTCTCTTTTTATGATAAAATATCGAATTACATTTAAGATTCTACCTCTAACTTCAAGCTGGTGTGAGAATTAAATACTTTTCCAGTGGCTGGTTTTGATCGATTACTAAATTTATATGTGTAAAACCTAATACATTGGTTTTAAATGCGTTTTAGTTCAACTGTTCAAATTACAGTAAATTTTAACACATCTTGTTTTTGCCACAGTGTAATTCTTGAAACGACCACTGGGGGCAGCAAATTCCACACTTTGAAAGCTTATCAGAATTTAAATATCAATTAATTAATTACCAATGACCATAGACTATATATAGACATGGATCATGGGATTGAGGGTGTGGTCAGATTGATTGACAGGTCTAGTCACCGATGAGAGAAGCGTTGAAGTCAAGTTTCATACACATTGGGCAGTAACCTCGGGTTCAAGGGTCAGACCCACCTCCTCACTCCTCCCTTCATGTCCAAATATGGTCACTTCTGGCTCCAAACAGCCAACTTGGTGACATAACTTCAGCTTCAACCTTTCTATATACAAGACTAATATTCATATAGTTTGTAAAATGCATTTTTCAAATTCAGTAATAGTTAAAAACAAGTTAATGGCTGATTGGGATCAAATTAAGGATAATAAATAATTCCCCACCACAATATTCACTTTCTGCAAATGGAAACATGACCATTCAACATGAAATACTTTGGTCAATAAACCTGGATTCCAGTTAACATCCTTTATAATATTGCAGGTATATTACGGCTGTGACCACGGCTGCATCAGGCTACAGCTACTGGCACTACGGCCGCAAGACCGTGCAGGTGCTGAACACCAGGCCGCCATCATAGCCACGACCGGAAGACTCGCAGGAAGCAGAACAAACTCAGCGAACACGCCGCCGCAGAGACTTTGATCAGCCGCGGCGAAGGAAGGACGGACAGATGGACGATCGCCAGGAGCTCCGAAACCAAGTATCTGTGACAACCGTTCATGAGTCACCATGGCAATGACACACGGGAACCAACTGAGGCCGCAGATGGTTTTTGCTGTGACACTACAGAAATGCCCGACAGCAGCAGCACCGCCGCCGGATTGGTCAGAGGACACGTACACAGATATAAACAGCAAACACAAATTTAGACCATCCGCCCACCGCTCTGAAAACACACGTCAACTACATGTCAAGCGAGTCGGCGACAGCTTCTGTTTTTTCTTATTTCTTTTCGATCAAGAGTTTTCAACGTCTACGTCTCGTCATTGTCACATGAATGTCCGTTTTGTAGACCGATGATTTATGATTAAAAAAAGAAAATCTACGTTGGTTTGTCTGTGTGTTTAATCTTAGGAGACACAAATCTGATCCATTTGAAACCAGCAATCAGAGGATTAAAGATTGTGGGTAAATGCAGTGACATCCCAGCAGGACTCCACAGGACCAGCACATCTCCTGAGTCCTGATGCTTTGGTGATGATCAGCCTGAAAAACATAATCCTAATACCAGAGCTGCAGATTAATATCCTTAATCAGGTAAAGCAGACTTAATTATTAGTGTGATTTTTGCTTTTGGCAATCACACTAATAAGATAAAATACTAAACATCTCAGCAGCACAGGGTAGCTGCTGATATCTACAATGACTGATTTCAAAATTTATATTTCATGTTAATGAAATGAGATTTTGGGTGTGGTCAAATCTTTGTACAGTTTCTTCCTGCAGCTTTGTGGTTTGGATGAATGCCACACAGGTCCTAATGCCTGGTGTGAGTCCTCTGTTTGATTCAGCCAAGAGTTTTCTCTTGTCGACTATATGTAGACTGAACAAAGCTAACGAGACGTCTCCTGTTGGTTTGTGGACTCTCATTTTAAAGCCAGGAGTTTGGTATTTGAACGTGGCCATGCTGGTTGTTTAGAGCGGTGGTTCCCAACCCTGGTCCCTGGGGAACTCTATCCTGCATGTTTCAGATGTTTCCCTCTTCCAACACCTGAGTCAAATGATCAGGATCGTTATCAGGCTTCTGCAGAGCTTGATGATGAGCTGGTCATTTGAATCAGGTGTGTTGGAAGAGGGACACATCTAAAACATGCAGGATAGAGTTCCCTGAGGACCAGGACTGGGAACTGCCGGTTTAGATCCAGAAGTGACCATATTTGGATATGAAGGGAGCAGTGAGGAGGCGGGTGTGACACTTGAACCCAAGGACAATGTCCAATGTGAGACTTGATTTCATCAAACTCACTACTCCCCTAAACCTTCCTCTTTTTAATGTCTCCTTCATGACCAGTTGAAGTCAGAGGCCATTTTTCAATATGTGTACTTGTTTGTACTTACGTCATCAGTCGGAGACCTAGTACTGCTCCAATTCAAGGTACTCATCTGCCCGAGAACGCATGAAATACCCGGATGTGTTCTCGCTCCTCCTTCATTATGGAGCCTGCATCAGACCAGACTTGTGTGGACTTGGGGAAGCCACATAACCCATAACGCATTTCACAACAGCGAGCAGAGATGTGACGTCAACAAGTACGCTCGCGCTCCAATCGCACTTTAGCCTTGGTGTGTTCTCCCTTTCCCGCAAGTCTGTACTTCAGAGTCTGACTTGCAGCTACATTCTCACCAAGTACACGAGTACAAGATTGCGTACTTTGAATTGAGAAACGGCCTGAGTTTTTTGGAGCCAGCATCTTGTGGTCATTGGTGATATTGCACTTTTTTTGCACTTCTGCATTGGCTCCTCTTTTGAGACACAGTTGCTTCATTCATTTCTAGATACACTATGTAATTAACACATTTCTCTGACTTATAGACTGTACAACAACCCTCCAGTGAAAGACATTTATTGTTTCATTGACAGGAAAGTAAAAGGCACCTGACTCAATTATGAAAATAATTGTTAGCTGCACTCTAGGATTTTTAGTCAGTCATGTTTTATAGAGATAGATGTTCCTATTTCACCATAAGAGGGCAACAGTGTTCAGTCCATAGCATCAGTACAGTCGGATTATACATTGAGTGTTTTCTGGTTTCATTTGTATTTCAGTTAATTATCAGCAAACAGTGAAAACCTCACAAGTTCCCATGATGCCTGGGAATAAATCTGCCTCTTCCCTGCTCACTCATTATGATTATTAGAACAACCACTGCAGCTGAATCTCTCCTTTCAAGTTCCTCCAATCTCGGGATCAATAAGCCCCACAAAGCCAGAGGTTCTGCCGAGGCCCCGGGAGAACATGAGCTACCACTGAACCTTTCCTCGCTCGTCTCCTCAGGCGGTCAGATCCGACTCGCTGCTTGTTTTTTTTTTCCCCCCTCAAGAAAACTCGGTGCGATGATGGAGGCGAGGATGTGTAACCTTTTCAACTCCTCCACTTATTTCCCAGCGATTTCTCTGCACCACTTGGGTAATGCAGCTTCATTACCAACCGTGTGCTGGCTTGTGCGAGTTGTTTTTCGTGGCCTTGTGTGGGATGTCTGCTCATTATCACTTCAGTGAATAATTTAAGGAATCTCATTCTGAAACCAGATATCCATCACTGGGAAACAAATTGATACCTACGCTTATTTAAAAAAAAAAAAAAATCAGCTTAAAGAAGTTCAGTAACTTCTCCAAGTCCATATTTGATAACACAAATTGGAAGTGTATAATTTGGAAGTGCTGTTTGATGCCCCGCAGTCTTTTCATGTGGTGTTTGGGGAAAAGCTCTTTAATTAGTCGTGCCACTGAGATTAAAGCTTGAAGAAAATCAAACCTCTTTTCTTTCCAGGCTCACAGGGACAGACTTTAGCGGGATGCACGTGGCCGTGATTGACGAATATTGACAGCTATTTTTTCATAGTGTCGCTTCAGTGTCAGCGCAGTAATTCAGTTGGAATGGCTGCAACAGATTTTCTCTTTTGTACATGCAAGCACAACATTTTATTAGTCTTCACAGCTAAAAACTGAGACAAATTGTGTGCAGATTATTCCCACGAGGCATCCTTTCAAAATTCATGCATACTGAAAAATCATGGAGTTAACAGTAAATATCCACGATGTAGGAGCCACATGGACTTTATTTTTTGGTTGATACAATTTAATGTTGTATTTCTGTTTTGGAGGCCGAGCCCTCTGCACTTCATGACGGGACATGAAGGGAGGTGACAGCAGTCATTCACCTCAGCATCTGGAAGAACACCATCATCAACACTGTAATCAATTTCCTGCAAAGGATCAATAAAGTATCTAGCTAATATAAAAATAACTAAATCTTAAGTGAATTTTAGTGTTTTCCTGAAAGACAGCGAGTTTGACATCATCCACCTGCACAAACACACTGCAAACTTGGAAATAAGGTTAAAGGTAAAACCTATAATGTGAGTTTTTGCCACTTTACTCTGACTTTTACTGATGTTAATCTTTCCTCCTTCCTGTCAGGATCGGACTGTGGTGCTAACTCTGTACCCTGGTGGAAGAGATCCTCTGGAGACTGTCAATACCTTGAGCAACAATAACTATTAAACCTTGGATGGAGAGGAGAAAAAGAAAGGTAACCCGAGCTGACCCCAGCGTTGTCAATCCTATTCTGAGAGGTATCTGACTTTGGAGGATTATTATTCTGTGTCCATCACCTGGATCGTGATGAGACATTCCTCTGAAGACTGGAGGTTGTTTGATTCATCCAGGGCCACATTGTTTCTTTGTTTGACACAACAGAAGGTCAGTGATTCTGAGGAAGTTATCGCCACCAAACCTTGGACTGAATAACTGTTTACCAGAGAGTGACCTGTGACTGCACACACACATGAAAAATGAACAATACTCATCCTTTTATATGGAAAGTTTTTAAATATTTGTAATTGCTGGTGTAGCCCTCTCCATTTATTGTTTACCTTGCCTTGTTTTGTTTCAGCCACACCTCACCTATGTGATTGTACAATTATTTATTTGATATAATGTATAAACACACTAAACTTAAAATTGCAAAAAAACTAATGGGAAAAAGGAATTTTTTTTTATTTTTTTTTTTTTTTTACCGTGGAAACCACAAAAATGTAACGAGTCATTTCTATAACTTGATGCAAATATAAGTTTCACTTTCGGTTTCACGAGCGCTCTCTGCAGAATCACCCGTTTTAACTGTTTCATCCTGCCCCAAACGTGCATCAAACACAACATTTTTATCACAGCCTAAGTCTGGTTTTACCTGGTCAATTACCACAATTCAACAACTGGTAAATACTTTGAAATGCTACGGCATCATAAACCAGTCTCGTGATCTGATCACGATCCAAGGCTTCAGAGGGTTGAAGCTGTGTAGACCAGGATTTCACATTTGAGTGAGCTTCAGTATCAATATGGGAAAAAAATGAGGCAAGCAGAATACTATCAAATTACATGAGTTTTGTGCTCCTCTGTGTCTTTTATTTATTTTACTACTTTTAATTACCGTATTTTCCGGACTATTGAACGCACCTGTCTATAAGCTGCTATTGAATTTATTCAAACAGTTTCATGTGGATGTGACGAGGCTAAATGTATCTGCGGCACGGAGGTTGCTAGCTTGTAAAAAGCTAACCAGCTTCGTGCTGCTGATATATGAGAAACACCGGTGTTTAAGTTCAAAGCGTCGGAAAAAAGTAGCGGCTTATAGTCCAGAAAATACGGTACGTCTTTTATTTATTTTGTTACGTTTATCTGTTTGATTTAGGCCTGTTTATAGCATCGTTTTAGATTCATGCACTTATTTTATTGCTATATTAAAATGTTTTTTACTGTTTTTATGATTCTATGTGCAGCACTTTGGAAACATTTAGTTGTTTAAATGTGTTATACAGATAAAGTGGATTGGATTGGATATAACCCGACAACATTGACAGTATAGGTTCATCATAATTGACATTTTATTTTCCTCCATGCAGCGGCAGAGGCCTGGACGAGCTGTACTCTGTTTATACGTCACTGAACTCGTTCACCCTGCAGAGTATTTGAAGTAAGTTTACTGTAAGACCTTCCTCAGCCACTAGATGGAAGAACCAGAGAGAAACACACAGACTCTTCTTCAGTTTTTAATTTGAAGCAAGGATGCAGCAAACGTCCTTTAAAGTCCTGATGCTGCTCTGATGTGGATTTAATCAGATTTCATCACCGTGTGATTTTCTCCTTGATCACAGCTGCATGAAAACAGTAGAAACTTGGACTAAAATCTTATATTTTTTAGATAAAACAAGATGATTGACACGTCTTTGGTACAGTGACTCATACAGTACAAGACAAACAAACAAATCTTAGTTATTAATGTGTCAGATGCCACAGGAATGGTTGTGAATTGCCAACTTAAAAGCACACAAGTTGATCTTTTATTCTTAATGACTCACATTATAAATTAAATGATGTGTGAGTGAAGCCTTGAATGTGCATCTCCTTTTAAAGTCATAAAATCTGAGAGATGCTTTCATCCAAATGCTGTTGGGAGACATGTCTGAGACGCCATGGGAGGAATACACTTCTTCTCTGAGTGAAACACAGGACGTTAAATATATCAGCTGATGGCAGATCAAGCATAACAACTGTGCAGTGTCAATAAGACACTTTTGACACATTGAATTTCAGTTTAGTGAGAGAAGCTGCAGGGAAGGTGGAAATTATGAGAGTTTAACTGATATTTTACAAAGTGTTGGTTATTACTTGCTGGATTATTTGCTTGTTTTTCTGTCAATAATGAATGTGTCGAGTATTTATTTGACTTCTTCTTCACTCCTCTTCTTTCAGTGAACGTGAAAATTGAGCTTCCTCTGTCGACATGAAGCAGATCTCCAGGGAGCGTCCACATTTTGAGAGCAGCTTTCAAAGCCGCTGCAGCAACAAGCGGTAAAAAGAAACCCCTTCTTTCTTCTTCTGTGTTTTTTTTTTTTTTTAAACACTGCTACAGATGATTTAGTGATGGAGGCGAGAGCAGCCAAATGTGCCTTCACACTTCACAGTCCAGCTCTCCAGAACCCACAGACAGGCTGAATCACACTAACAAGGACAAACTTTGGATGTGTGTGCTGAAGTCAGCGCGGCCCCGCGGCGAGCCTTCACTGGTTCAGTCAGTCCTGCGTCGAGTCGGAGGAGCCCTGTCTCCTGCAGAGCTGCAGGAAGCTGAGCTCTGCTCGACAACGTCTCAGGAGACGCTGCTGATGAGACGGTGGGTCTGACATCAAACCCAAAAAGCAGGAGAAAAGCTTCATTTCACTGATACATTCACTCAGGTAGACTGTTTGCTGTGTGTGTGTGTGTGTGTGTGTCCACTCAGTGATTCAGCTTTTTTTTTTTTACTTGGATTGATTTGGGATTCATCAGATTTCACCCTGACCTCTGATAATGTGTCAGTTATCTTGTTACTGTCAGACGTGTTGAAGCAGCAGTTGTCTCCAGTTGGATGGATGAATCCATCAGGGAGCATGTTGGACAATTCTTTCATTGCAGCAGCAAAAACACAACGATACACATCTCACATGAAGATTAAAAAAGGTCTGGATACAAAATATACTTGAGCATTTCCTTTAAAGAGTAAGATGTATTCATATATTATCTACAATATAAGGGATTTGCTATAATGTACATTAAATAAATACTGAAAAAAGTCTGAAATATATTTGAAGGATAACACACTAATAGTAAGATAACAACCTCCATCAAGGTATAATCCAGTTTAACTGATGCTACAGCCTGAACACTGTTGCCCTCTTGTGGTGACATAACAACACTAACTTGTTACATTTCTCCATTTAAACTGATCAGTTTTCCCTTAAATTGTTCAGTTGTTTTTCCGCCATGTTGCTAACAAACAAACAAACAAACAAAAATATGTATTTACTCTTACAATATGAACAAAACAGATGTGCTTGGACTATAATAGAAAGGGTTGGATATCATCTGTGGTTCTCATTCCCTCAAATTTTGGACTATGACCATATTTGGATATGAAGGAAGAAGTGAGGAGGCGGGTCTAACCCTTGAACCTGAGTACTCTACCCAGTATGAGTCTGGAGTTCAGCGATGATCTCATTGGACGACAGATCTGTCAATCAACCCAACCACACTCCTAAATCTTCCTCTTTTTGAAGCCTAATATCAACTTAATGATGATTTTATTTCACAGGGATCACTGAGAAATTGTGTAAAGTTGACTTTATGTGGAAAAAAATATATGAATATTTCGTGGTTTAAAATAACCATTTTTGAATTAAAGTCAATTGGAGCCAGTTTCTTGGAGCCAGTATCTATGTTCCTGACACACCTGGCGCAGCTTTTGGTCTGTGCAAAGTTTTACAGCAATCCATTCAGTATTTAACAAGATGTTTAAGTACTGGACCAAAGTGGTGGACCAACCTTGATTTAACTCTGCCATACTTTGTCATAGCCAACCTGCAAACTTAGCTAATATTTTCTCCAGAAAGTCGTAGTTTTGGTTTTATTTCATCAGTTTCACTTAAATTAATTTCTCTTTATGGAGCTCACTGCATCAAATAATTTACAAAGTGACAGCGATGCATCTCTCCCTTGTTTATAATCTCCAAACCCTCCTGCAGACAGCTTTATTGACACTATTTCTTGAGAAAAGAGAAGCAAACAGACCTTTTTATAACCTTTTCCTGAGGCTTCAGGAAATTCAAAGGATCTTTTTGGGAGAAGACTGCAATTAAAAGAAGTTTTTTGGGTTTTTTTTTTTGCAAGGCTCTTATCTCCTGTGAAGGCGAGGATGCTGCTGCTGCCACAACATCCGGATGCACTCGATGTGTCTGCAGCGACGACAAGTAAACATGTAGGCTTTTCTCCAGTTGCTACGCAGCTCTGTGGGAGCTCTGGCTTGTGAATGTGTGTGTGTGTGAATGTGTGTGTGCAGGCAGCTCCGGGGTGTGACCGCACACACACTCTCCGAGCTCCTGCCAGAGGTTCAGAGCCAAACTTCACTTCAAACTTGACTGCTTATGAAACCCACTGAATCAGAGTCCTTACAGTCCTTACAGCAGGCCTACACACACACACACACACACACACACACAGCAGCACCAATACAAATCCATATGGGTACTATAGCTACACACACACTCATGCACACACACACTCATGCACACTTACATCTTTTCTGGTCCTGAAATAGCTCTCAGCCTCCCACTCTCCCTTATATAAGCTCCCAGCACGGAGATCTGCTGGTGAAGACTGGTGTGTGTGTGTGTGTTTGTGCACATGTGTGCCGCTGTCTGTGCGTGTGCCAGTGTGTGGGCAGTAGGAGTGTCTTGAGTCGTGTGTGTTTGTGTGTACAAAGTGTGCACATCATGCAGGTGTGGAAACGTTTGCGTGCACCTCTGTGTGCAGATCTGAGCCGGCGATGCAGCGAATCACACGACAGCTTCCTGAAGGAGAAGTTGCAGGGTTTTTTTTTTTTGTTTTTGTAGTTTCAGGCATCATCTGTTCGAACAGAGCTGAGATCTGGTGATATCAGTAGAAGTCTGTGGAAGAATCGGAGTCTTCAAGGGCAAACAACACGTTCAGACGACGAGTTGTAAACAAACCATGACAATTTTAGCTCGAATGGAAAAGGAAGGAAATTATATTTAATTAATTATTTAACTGTATTGAAAGAAGTAAAGCGTATCTCTGTGAGACCTAACTTTGACTTTTTTTAGATAGCTTTATCGTTATTTTGTTTCATAGATAGATAAAACTTTATTAATCCCCATTTGGGGAAATTCAAATGTCCGGTAGCAAACACACCAATACAGACGTTAAATCACACATGTAATAATAATAAAACAATAATAACAAGAAGAAGAAGAAGAAGAAAAGTGCACCAGCAAACAAGATCAGTTCAGTTCAGATGTGTGTGTTGTATAATACACATAATAATAATACATATATTTCGTAAAATCTACTCAATATAGTTGAAGAGGAGTTACATAATATAATTTATTTGAATTTAATTACAAATTATTAGTTCAGTCAACATAATAAAAATATCTAGCTTCAGATGAAATTATTTCGTGCAACCACTTAACATAATAAAATGATGTTCATTCAACAAAAAATAAATTTCAGTGTACAGTCTAATAGCTGAAGGTACGAATGATTTGTTGAACCGTTCAGTTTTCCAACGCAGTGAGAGGAGCCTATTGCTACGGTTACATGGTTATATTACATGGTTATATTACATATTATGGTTACATGGTTTCATTAAAAAACAAAAGTGAATCAGAGAAAAATAAAATCATCAGTATTAAATAGTCCAGAGGAATTTGCTTGGTTAGGTTTGGTTCCTTTATCGTCCAACGAGGGGAAATTTGTTGTGCAGCAAGATACATACAAAAAACATCAACACCAACAACAAAAAGTCAAAATGCTGATACAAGACAATGGAGTTACAAAACAACAGCAGAGCCACGAGGTCTTTTTGTTCTTTTGTCCTGAAGCATTGTCCTGAGGGCGTCCACTCAATCTGCCTCTGGTGTGGATGGTCCTGGTAGTTACTCTCCTGAGGACCTGAACATCAGAATTGACTGTGACTCCTTCCTGATGGTTTTGTTTTCTGGAGGATTTCTGTTGCATATGTAATATCTGCTGCTCCTCATTTTACATTTCATCTTCCCAGAAACTGTCACAAGATGGCCTTACAGTCTGTTAGACACTGTCTTCTTTGCAGGAAGAGCATTTTGCAAAAATTCACTTCCCTGAAATCAGTGAAAACAAACTTGAGTCTTGATTTCATAATGAAGCTGTGTATTTAAAACCTGGTCCTAGTAGACCTGCAGTCCGGGTCAGTTTGTCATTGTATTCAACTCCAGGAAGGTCCTGAACTGAAGCCACCTGAGACGTAACCTCCCACCCTCGCTATGAGACTTCCTCGGTGGCTTCGTCTCATCTCAGCGAGGTGCAGCACAGAGACACTTCACTGCTGTGTTGAGCCGACAGCCTTTAAAACATGTAGCTTGGTGTTTACTGAAGCACAGAAACTGTTGTGTTTATGTGAACTGATCTGAACTGTGAAGGATCTGCACGATTTCAAAAGCATAACTTAATTTAATAGTAAGAAAGTGAAACTAATATGGAAGAGCAAAAAGGTGCAATACCACTGATGGCCACTAGGTGCTGGCTCCAATTGACTTAAGTCGTTTCCAAACAGGAAATCCTCAGTCAATACATGTTTACTCTTCTTCTCAGTGATCTGGTCCATCTGAAAATCATTGATCAGTAAGAAGACATTCAGCTTCAAGTAGAGGACGTTTTAGAGGCGGGGTTAGTTTGATTGACAACTCTGGTCTCCAGTGATTTGCAGGTGATTTGGAGGCTCATTCACAGTTGAACTCCACGTCTCATGCACTGTAAACAGTATCCTCAAGTTCAAGGGTCAGACCCGCCTCCTCACTCCTCCCTTCATATCCAAATATGGTCACTTCTGGCTCCAAAAAAACCAAGATGGTGACTACGTCCATCTCTTCTGTAAAATCTACAGATCTGAGGATGTAATTTTGATAGTGTCTGTTTCTGCTCTTTCAGTTTTCATAAGCTGACTTTGTAACTTCTGAGCACTCAAGATTTTTTTATTAGCAAGCTACAACAAGCCACACCCACATCTGAACATCAGATTCACCGTGACCAGGTTTCATTAGTCCTACTGTGCTAATCAAATGAAAGAAGCATTTTTATGACCATTTGATGCTGTTTATGTGTCTGTGTTATTTGTTATCTTGTCTTTTTGAAGCCGTATATTCAACTACTTACATATTTTCTATCTGCATTCAGCCTACAACATGTGGATCTGCAGAGGAGCTTTAAGTCTGGACCTCCAACCCATTCCCTTGTTGTTGAATGGTGTATTCCTACCAGTATACACCGTGTATGTTCTGAAAATAGATCTGAAAGCAGCCCCAGCCCGATGAAGTAATCATATATATTGTTTTTGCTGTGAAGTTGGACCTAGGGTCAGAAGTGACAATGAGCTTCAAGCTGTTTTTTTTAAGTAATGATCATTTTGTCGTCATTTTTAATCCTTCATGCAAACAGAAAAAAGGAGGAATAAGAAGAACCTACATAGACATTGAAGTGAACACCAAGCTCTCATTAACACTGATTTACAGCTCGTCACTCGTTTTAAATCAATCTGAATAAAAAACAAGATCATTTGCCAACACGCTGCAGGTACTTCCAGCTCATTTCATGGTCATTTGCAGTTTGATTTTTCGAGATACAAGGTAAAAACAGACGAAGGGTCTAACGAGGTAATCCTTCACTTCTAGGTCAAATTCAACAAGTGACGGCCCCAAGCGAGCGAGATAATCCCCGCTGCTGGCTCAAATGTAGTTACACTACTCGTCTTACATTCCCGAATCATCCGTTATACGCTCGACGCTGCTCACAAATCTGTTCCTGTGGATTCAACAACGTCGACCTGAAGTCTGAGTCGTGCTGGTTTTGTTCTCCCTCACATCTTTTGTCCATAATAGACTCTGATACCTTTTCTCTAGCAGCAAAATACAGTTTAATACATGAATTATGGTCCAGTGATGACCAATAACTATTTCAGTTTGGGTCAAAGTTTGTCTTCAACAATATGTTCATTGCAGATACTTACAAATGCATTTTGGCTCGGGCGCTGACGACCAGCATCACACAGTATCATGGCAACATGAGTCTGTGCACGTGTCTTTTTGTGCAGTAAAGTGTGAGCGTGTAGGAGGATGCAGGCTGATGAAGTGGGCCTTGAGAGAGTGTGTATATCAAATATGTATTATAGGAGTGTGTAAGGTACTGTGTAGGTTAGGGGGTCGCTCAGTGTTGATGCTGTGTCCTGTCTGGGAGGAGGAGGAGGGTATTAGCGTCCCCACCTAGCAGCTCGGTGGCATTAGCATAGTTGCGATGACTCGGTTCCACACTCTATACTTCAATACTCTAAGTTTGTTAACCCTTTGGTGAGTGGAAACTATTTACTTCGCTGTCGGCACTGCCCCAATCTGCCTGTTGATCTCCATCCTACCCTCACTCGTGAACAAGATCCCAAAATACTTTAACTCCTCCACCTGAAGTTGAACCTCCCCCCCTAACCCGGTGCCGCCAATCCACCTTTTTCCAGCTGAGAACCATGTCCTCAGACTTGGAGGTGCTGATCTTTATCCCAGCCGCCTCACACTCAGCTGCGACCCGCCCCAGCCCGATGGCACTAACAGGACCACATCATCCGCAAAAAAGCACAGTTGAGATCCTCCAGCCACCAAACTCGACCCCCTCCACCATCCGGTCTCACCTCGAAATTCTGTCCAAAAGTTATGAACAGAACCGATGACAAAGAACCAATCCTCACCAGGAACATGCTTTACAGTGGAGGTCAATGGATTTTAATTTTTGCTCTTTTAGTGCTGTAAATTCAACACCAACATCTTTGTGGATCCGAAACAGAAATTTTGATTCTAACTCCAATTTCAGGTTTGCTAAATCAAAATAGCTTGAAATAGATTTCCTCCTTAATGTACTTTACTTGTTAGGATTTTTATATTCAATTTTTAGCACATTTAGCTCAGATATCTTAGCAAACAAATTCTCTCGTAATCTCATAGACTGTGCACAGAAGGGACAAAGCTAACATGATGTCACCTGTTGGTTTGTGGTTGTTTTGAAGTCAGGAGTTTGGCATTTGAATGTCGTCAGGTTGATTGATGGGAAGTGACCATATTTGGAGCAGAATTTTTTGACACCAGCATCTAGTGGCCATTAGGAGTATTGCACTTTGTTTGCTCATCTGCATCCACAGTCTATGAGTAGTTGGATGATCCACTGACCTCGCCGTGAAGTTTTCATTAAAGCTACTTCCCACAAAAAAAGGTTTAGTTCAGTAATAATAATCATTTGCTGCAAAGACGGATAAATGTCTCAGCTCACACTTAATTTTATTTCTCTCAGACGTTCATATGAAATCAGTGAAGATGCATTGTTATGAGCCTTTTATTGTATTAATGTATCTGCGTCGTCTGCTGCTCTGCAAACACTGAGCGACGTGTTTCACTGAGATTGCTTTACAGAAAACACAGATTTGAATCTGCTGCTTATTGTTAAACATGACACGCAGCGGGAGATATTACAGACATTCACAAGGTTGCGTCCTCAAATGTCCTCATGAGCCTCTTGTTCCACTAAATCATTAGTCTGATGCTCGCAGTATTCACCTATTCACTGGACTGGAGCTGCCACTTTCACATCCTGCACTGCAGAAGGAGAAACACATTGTCGGTGGTTTCTGCCTGTTTGGTCTGGACTGTATTTAATTTTTTTTTCTCAAATATTATTCCAATATTCAGTTGTTCAACATCCACCGTCTCGCCCACTCTCTCTTTCTTCCTCTGTTATAATTAGCCGGGTTTGTAAACATAAAAATCGGATGCCACCCTGTGTGTTTTGTACGAGCGCTACGTGGATCATCCTGCAAAACTTTTGGATTGTTTCCACCTCATTGTTTCAGTTAAATCTTAATTCAGTTTTAACATGATACCTCCCCCGTGCACGAAGCCAGATTAATAAAACTGCAAAATAAAGCATCAGAATCAGCATCATTTAAACTAATTTAAATATGTTTTATTATTAAAAATGTCTTGTTACATCAGGGGAGAGCTAAACTGAAATGCATCCTTCCAATTACATTTTCATTAGCAAAGGTAAACATGCATTTTGAAACCACTTCATGAGTTTTCTGCAATATTTGGTCACATTTTTAAAGGTAAATACCATATTTTCCGGACTATTGAACGCACCTGTCTTTCAGCCGCTATTGAATTTATTCAAACAGTTTCATGTGGTCCACTCTGACCGGGTCTGATGTGACGACGCTAAATGTATCGGCGGCACGGAGCTTGCTAGCTTGTAAAAAGCTAACGAGCTTCGTGCCGCCGATACATGAGAAACACCGGTGTTTAAGTTCAAAGCGTCGGAAAAAAGTAGCGACTTATAGTCTGGAAAATACGGTAATTAATGTTTGGACTTTTTGACTGAACAAAGTGATCACTGTGCAGAGTGCACGCACCTCTAATCTTGTTTACGTGGTGAAGGGATAGATCCTCCGTAGATTTTTTGTGATACAGGTCATACTGGCACAAATATCAGTACCCAAACCGTGAGTCTCAGTGGTATCTTCTCCCAAATCTAAAGACCGTGTCCAGCCTCAGCGCTGGCGGACAGCCAGGCCTCATCACCCACCATCGCTGCCAAACCTTAGAGAAGCAAATCCCTGCCGCCTGCTTTCCAAAGCCTCCCCAAAGGAGTTGAGGCAGTTACAGCAGCAGATTAATGCCCATCTTATAGAAACACATATGTTCTCTGTCCACATACTTTTGGCAACATGTGAATTCAAAAGTGGCCTCATTTGACCGGTTTGGTTTGATTCACCCTCCTCTCAGTCGCCCACTCTCTTTCCCTTTTCTCCCACTCCCTCTTTTA
The DNA here is from genome assembly GCA_900323345.1 of Pseudochromis fuscus. Classification (NCBI taxonomy): domain Eukaryota; kingdom Metazoa; phylum Chordata; class Actinopteri; family Pseudochromidae; genus Pseudochromis; species Pseudochromis fuscus. The sequence goes on from OOFC01047507.1 coordinate 28,494, forward strand.
TTCTCTGTCCTCCTCTTTTTCTCCCTCCTTCCTCTCTCTCTCTTCTCGTTTCTCTCCATCTCTCCCACTCTCTTCTTTTCTTTCTCTCCATCTCTCTCCCTGTCGCTCCTGTGCTCTCCCTCTCTTATCCCTCCCCCATCTGTGGGAAGTTGCCGTTGTGCGCATGTCGCCGATGAGTCAATTTGTGGAGGCAGTGCATGCACACACACACACACACACACACACACACACATACACACACACACATGTATCCTGTCTCCCACGAAGGCATCTGTTTCAGTCTGTCTCTCTGTGAGATGCAGCACCAACAGAGGAGAGAGGGGGAGACGAGCAGAGGGAGGGAGGAGGAGGAGAAGAGGGAGGGATAAGAAAAGAGAGGTGTGAGGAGAGAGGCACAGAAGCAGAGAGGAAGAGGAGAGAAGAAGAGGAAGAAGGACTGAAATCAAAAGAAAAGAGTGAACAGAGAGAGACAAGTGCAGTGAATCAGAAGCAGAGACGCTGCTGCTGCTGCTGCTGCTGCTGCTGAGTCTGACTTCTGAGGAGTTTGGACTCGGACATGACTGAGATGCAGCATCCCAGCGTCTGAGCCTGAGCATCTCCAGTTTGTGTGTGTGTGTGAAAGAGTGTGAGTGTGTTAATGTGTGTGTGAAGCCATGGCGAGCGCTCAGCCGGGGGTCCATGCACTGAAACTCCAGCCACCCTCCGTCTCTCAGACTGTGAGGAACGGAAGCAACTTCATCAAATGGGACGAGGTAATTAATTTTCATTTAACTGCAGCTAAAGATATTTCTTTGTTTTTGTTTTGTTTTTTTGATTTGCTGGTAAATTCCACTGATTGAAACCCAGTCGAGTGAATGCAGAGTGAAATAAATTGAGGAGGAAGAGGAGGAAATGTGCCATGTTGTCAGATGTGTTTACTATGTGTTTGTTGATTGAGCTTTGGCAGTAAGTACCTGTGGATTAGACGCCAGCGAGACAGACAGGAGAGTGACAGCGTGTGCATGTGTGACAGCATGTATGTGTGTGTGTGTGTGTGTGTGTGTGTGTGGGGTCCATTTCTCTGTTGCCACCTGTTGGTATAGCATCCATTAGCCTGCTTTTATTTTGTGTTTAAATGTGTATAAAACACAAACACATATGCACACACACACACACACACACACACACACACACACTACAGTGCCCTTCATGAGCACAAACACACAATTGATGGTATTTGTGGAGTTGTGTGTGTGTGTGTGTATGTTGGCATGCTGAAGTACAGAGCCCTGACAATGAGAAACATGCTGTCCGGTTGCCATGGTAACTGGCATGGTTACCACCACCTAAACAGATCTGATGTGTGTGGAAATGATGGATGCTTGTTTGTATATGTGTGTGTGTGTGTGTGTGTGTGTGTGTGTGTGTGTGTGTGTGTGTGTGTGTGTGTGTGTGTATGGTACCACAGCATTTGTACATGATAAAAAAAGTATTTGAATATGTCAAGATGAACTCCTGAGAAATTACCAATAAA